>VCRD01001520.1:16111-64892 GCA_006783055.1 Trinorchestia longiramus | reverse complement strand
ACGTTCACGTTTGAAAGCATCAAATGAAGTAATCTTATTCTTCTGAAGAAAATACCTCAGTTGTTGGTCTTCCACTTTCGCCGGGGGGGATGCAGGTTTTGGAGCTGTCAGACATGAAGCAGGCACATTGAAGATACTGGGAGGGATTTCACTTGTTCACACAACCCCACACTTGTTCGGCATTTTTAATACATATAATAAGTAATAAACTTTGTAAACAAGCAGTATCCACTTAGAAATGCAGCAATGTGCCTCAAAACAAACAACAATGTCCGATTCAAACCGAGCGACAGACTACGACAATGTTCGCACTATGACAGATGGAGGTTAACTGAGGTCAGTAAACTGGCCTCCGCTACCGTAGTCAGCTACATACATGGCGGTGCACGTCCTGGTTATAGTAGTCCTTGGCAGAAGCTCATATCGGCAAAGTCAAAGCATATATCAATGGAAAGCTTGATCCCTATATATGTATAATAAGAGGTATCAACATAATGCAAATTTTTTATTATCTAGATGCTGCTACTGCACTAGGGTTGCAGTAGTCCAATCAAATCCTCACGGTGCCGGATCTCGTACAGAACCACCACATACAGGATGAAGCACAGGATGCCACACTGGGACAACTACCAACATGAAGCTCGTTCAGAAACAAGTTAGCCTTAGCCTTTGATACTCATGTTTTGTATCGTAACACTTGAAAAATTATATAGCCTGATCTCAGGTTTTCGTTGATCGTCACTGAGTAATAAGAAATACATTGTGAAGAGATATGAGTGGTGAAGGACCCAAAATCATCCTTGTAGTTATCGTAGGTAACACCAATGTATTCTTGATCATGACATATTTCATAAATGGTTTTTATTGAATGTAAAGACATAAACAATACCGGACATTTCTAAGCATCTTTAGTATATGGATTAAACTTAAAAACTTACTTTGTATCATGAGTCTCAGAATGGAAGCGAATATAGATAAACATATTCACCGAATACCAGTATGAATATACATCGGAGTTAGCTGCAACGTGTTAGCTAACACGAGTTATACGAAATTCCTGTATTAACTATGCAATTGCTGCAAGATCATCTGATAATATTCATCAACATTTTATTTCAGCAAGATGCTCAACCAGTTCCAGAACATGGAAGCGTAGAAAGAATATGAGAAAAAGGTCGTTCGTGCAAGCCGCCAACTGCTTATGTGCTTGTTCAAGAAGTGAGAAAGAATCCGGCTACTTCAATAACCAGAATTTCATGAAACCTTAATATACTAATTAGTACAGTGCTCACGACAATAAAAGTGCGTTGCATCTAAAACATTTCATGTATTATACTATGAATCTTAAGAACTCACAGTACAGCCCATGAGAAAACTTTTGAAATTCTGTCACTGAATTTTGATCAGCAACATTGCCCCTTAGAATATAATATTTTCTAACCAGAAACGATTTCACTCAAAACTGCATCATAACCGTCAAAACCCATTATATTTGAGCACTAAAAACCATTTCCTGTCTGATAATTCGATGGTACAAGGCTACGAAAGGTAATGTCATGGGCAGAAATTGTGCACGGTCGGGTGCTACCGAGAATGTTGTTTAACGATGGCGAATCAGCAAATTCCGAGAAGTACCTTAATCTCAAGAAGAAAAAATTGTGGCTAGCTGTCAGATCAGATGCTAGTGAGGGAAAGTACTGGCATCAATTGGACTGCGCTACTGCTCACTACTGCAACGAGTGTTTCTCATTTTGATCTGACGAATTGTCTGATCTCACCAGTATTGGCCCATTCATAGCCCCATTCTCATCTCCATCTACTGCTGATTTTGTGGTTAGATGGAATTCATTTTCAATAAACGCAAGTCATCAATAAGTAAATATTTACATAAACTTGTACGTAAAACTGTGAGAGAAATGAGCAAGGAAAAAGTTAATGTCGCTTCAAGCTTCAGCCGAAGGGTTCAAATCTACGTTCATTAGCAAAGATCCAATTTGAAGGCGCGATTTAGTTTTTGACATTTGAAGGGTGGAAAGCACTAGTGGACTACTTGCATTTTTTCCCACAGGAGAAAATGCAAGTTGTCCACTAGTGCTGTCCACCCTTCATATAGTAAACTACTGGATCGTAATCGCCTCTGTCCGCGCTGTGTTAGCGACAGGACGGGAGTGGACTACTTGCAGTTTTTCCCGTGGAAAATATATTATATTTACCATGGGAAAAAATGTAAGTAGTCCACTAGTGCTTTCCACCCTTCAATTTTGATACAATGAAATCCCAATGAAATGATTGGGAGGTATAACAAAACCTATCTCAAAAGTACGGCTAGAGCCATCTGTGTTTAGATCAAAGGTAATAACCGTGATGTTTTGCCATAATCTGGGGCATCACTGGATTTAAATCGAATCGAAAAAAATTTAAGGAGAAAGTTAAGAAAGCAAAGAATGACAAGTGTTTTTTTAATTGGAGACTGTCACTAAAGATCAATAGGCTCAGATTTCAGAGAAATTCTGCCGGGACTTAATTAACCCTAAAATTCACGTGTTTAAGATCCAAATATTACTGAAGTTCATCTGACGCTTGTTTATACTAACCCCTGACAAATAAATTGTACATACTTTAGTTCGTTCGGATTGGGTACGTGACAATAATGATAGTAGGAGAAGTACAGGCATGTTTGATGAATAACATGATAATTATGCGTAGCAATTCTGTTTGTATCAATTATGATGCATGGTGCATTTAAGGGTAGAAGCAGATAGGTGGTATTTGAAAGCTTAATGGCGAATGGAAGTGTAAATACTGAATATATTTTTCAAGTTTCCAAGTACTTTTTCAACCCCTATTTTAATTATTTATTTATGCGTTATGTATACTTGAGAAAACTCAGAGTTTTGCTGTTCAGTTATGTTTGTTATTTTAAATTATGTACTTTTTATAAGTCGTACAATTGCAATATGTAAGAAAAACCATTCAAATAAAGTTTTGAAACTATCCAAATACTTCTTTCACTTCATTATGTTTGATAAGGAGTAATGATATATCTCCTCAATCGTATTAATGAATTCTTTTGCAAATCCTCGTAGAATAAATTCCATGTTTCAGCTGAACTGAGACCGACAGTTTTTTTTGTATCATGCACCTAAGTTGACTAACTGCAAAAAATGTAGCAACTTCGGATTTATTTGGTTAGAAAGTTTAGCGTAGCAGTTCGTACGCTGTTGTCAAGCTGTATAATAGACAGTGAACTGCACGAGAAAGAACCTTTTCAAAGCCAGAGCAGCCTTGGTTACCGACATTCTTTCATGAGAAAAACAGTAGCACTGGCTTTCAAGTTATAATTTACTAAAGATGGTTGATGAAAAGCAAAGAAATTTGATAAGCTTTCCAGTATTTCAAAATAACCAAAAACGATGCATTCGATCAAAATGAAATGTGAGCCCTTTCTCGCTTGATTGTGATATGATGATTTATACAGGGGGCAGTAACATAATATGTTTTTAGTATCCGTACAATTTCTCAAAGAGTTTACAGTTTTGTACTTGAAGCTGACGTCACATCTAAAATTTCCTGCTTCTGTATACATGTTTTGAGGCTCTTCCATTGTTATACTTCTTGTCAAAAATTACAAAGCTTGAGAACTTAAAGTATTCCACTACATAATAATACACAGTTTGTTGCTTGCTTGGTCCGTGTCTCTGTCACGCTCCTAAGGATTTAGATTAAGGATTTAGAGGAAATTCGGTAAGGTATACATGTATGTATTACAAGCATTGTATTGTGAATACCAAAGACACATCTTTTAATGGGGAAACTCCTCAAAGGTTGCGTTCACTGATAAATTAAACGAAAAAAATTCATTTAAGAACACGTGAATTTTCACGAGTGGATCTACTAGTTTATCTTAACGAGTATCTATTCCTACTGAGCATCTTCGTTCCAGTTTAAATGGAAAAAGCTGCCAGCTGCTGATCGTTGTCTCCAAATAGCATTTGGTAGTGAACATTATTTGGGCTGTATACAAGTAGAAGAGTTATTTAAAACTTTTTTGCATCTTTCAACAAAAAACCAGTGTACAATGGGTTGTTAAGGAGAACAATACAAGTTCAGTCTAACTATAATTGAAAGCGAAGCAATACAAACACTGTACAGCTGACTGTGTTAGCCGTTGAAACCAACTCTCTTGCATGACTTTGCTCTTTTCACTAACTGAATACTTGAAATTTGCCAAGCTCACTTTAGCTGTCATACCTATTTTTGGAATGAAAAATGTGATGACCAACGCTGTTTTTATTTTTTGAAACCGGAATAGTTATTTCACACTAAAGAAATTTATTGATTTTCTCTTGAAAGAGGAAGTACGAGTATAGCAGCGAAAATTCTTCACTATTAAATGAGGTATACAGTATAGTGATTAACTTTTTAATACAAAAACTCAGGTTTCGTCCGAGAGATTAATTTTCCATTTTTTCTCCTTTTCATATTGTAGATTCAATTCTTAACTGCAATTCTTTAATTCTTAATTCATGATGAACTAGAATAAGCATTATCGTTTTCTTGAATTCAATCAAGTATTCGTTCCGCAGATGTACGCTAATGAATAAATACACAATATTAAAGTTACTCCAGTGTTCTTTGTTAAGAAATACATGAAAATACTAATATATTTCAAGAGAAATGCTCGTTCGCTCACATAATTTCGATTCATTTTATATCGAAGGACAGGTTACAACTAATCTTCACTCAAGTGAAGTTCGTTTATTTACGATTTATTCGCAAAGCCCTGTAAATTTGACAAATATAGATCATATTGAATGATAATTTTTCATGACTTAGCTAGTATTTATTCACGTTTGACAACCGTTTACGGTTTAACGTGTAAATAGAACCAAGAGAAGAAGGCTAGGTAGCGCTGACTATGTGAAACTGGAATGGTTTTTGTGTGCGGCTTGTTGTCAGATTAACTGCAACGAGTGCCCGATGGATACCCAAGCTCTCACTTAACAGCTGTCGCAAAACGCACGTAGTGAAAGTGCAAAGGAAAACTGCAACAAGAATTTAGATACAAATCTTTAGTGATTTAGCTGGTAACGAGTTATCTTAGAAAAGGAAAAAGGGTGATTTCATTTTTAACCCTCCGATCACGTTAGTTGTCATATAATTTTATCGTAATTTAGTTAATCTGATTTTGTTCATTGTGATAAACAATATATATTTTTAATTTGAATTCTGGATAAAGAGTCATCTCTCATCTCCTAAAGAGGTTCTAGATGATAACTAATTTTACACTTATTTTGAAAAAGTTAGAAACGAATGACCATCTTCCTCTAAAGATACATATTAACTGTATTTCGTTTTGTGTATCTTATCGTTTGTTTTACAGTCCTGCAGGTCTGGACGTGTTCTTGACATTAAGGTTTTGTTTGGCATGTTTTCAGTCTTCTGTACGATTCTTATCTGGCATTTACAAGGTGTTTAATTTGTAGTGAAAACCAAAAAGGGGGATTGGTTGGTCTTATACGTTTTACTGGGATATAATGTTCAGGGGTGGTTACGATTTCTTCGTTAAGTATTAAGTAGCATTTTTCGAGGTTTTTGTTCCTCATTAGTACTCTTTTATAATTGCTTGATGCTAGTTTTAAACCTTTAATTATTATCTGACAGTTCAAAAAGGCTAAATAAATCAATATCGCACGATATACTGAACGTGTTACACATCTATTTTCGAATGAAGTCCTTTTCATGGTCATTGAGCAGATCTGCTTTCTCGACTGACCTACCTTATCTGTCTAACGATGTGGCAAATGAACGAATTCTCATTTACCAGTAACAAGACCACTGGAAAATAGTGCCTGCAGGTTGTTTTTTGAATAACGATACACAACAAGAAAAATGTTGCTGCAAATTCCTGTCAAATTCCTATCAGTTTTTGTCTCCTATTCAGTCTTTTTTGCGTCTCTGACAACACGTTTTAAATGCAGGAACACAGCTGCTTCTTGTAACCGGTGTACCCCAGCTGTGCACTAACACTCAGTACTGCAGTTAAAATTACTTCCTGAAAAGATACAACTAAGTTGCTTGAGTGGTTGATTACGTGTCACAGGGTTTGTCAAACAAAATCTACTAAAACAAGAACCGTTTATCCATTCAGTGATCGGCCACAACGGTCCCTACCAGAAACGAAGCTAATGGTAAAATTACTGAATAGTAGTCATGAATGTTTTCTGTTAAGAAACCTATACATATACGCACCTAAGAAATAGGAAATAATTTCGAGGTTCAACGAATGCACTGCAACAATTGTAAATTGGTAATTTTTAAAAGATTATTTTTGAATTTTTTTTTGAGATGACTAGCTTCAGCAACAGACCGCCTTCGCAGTTACCTTGAGTGAAAGGACTCCGCTGCAACCACCACAGTAACAGAGGCAACCACCACCCACTGGCACCCAGTCACCTGATCGCCTCACACAGAAGAGGAGGCGAGTGTTGTCGTGTTGACGTACAGCGTCGCTGGAAATGTGGACTTGGAAATTTATTCCTCCAGCACCCCTGATAACTTGAGAGGCTTGGTTTTCAATTTGTGTCAAAAATGCCTCTTGATGAGTTGGAAGAATGGAACATGACAATCATGAGTTACACTTAGATTTGTGTGATTTGCGTTGTTTGCTTTTATTTGTGGTATATAGGGATCTTTAGAAATAGACTCAAAGCTCTCATAACTGCCGAAACAGTTGAAACTGCTAAAAAATTTTGAATAATATATGGATTCCATAATCCTTTGTGAGTGAAAATGAAATGGTACAGAAATTAACCTTTCTCTGTTGCCTCATCAGTACAATTTAGTATCAGATTATTTTTTCAAATGGCATCAGTACCAATAGAAGTAATTATTACACCTAATTACTTGAACAATATATGAGAAGATCAATGTCGATGTATTTATTATGAAAACTATTGCAGTAAATCTGATCTCTAATTACGACTGGTGCTGAAATACAAAATACAAACATGCGCTAAAAGAAATTCGAGCGCTGGAAGAAACTTGAAAAGTTGTAACTGACTTAGTTTTCCAACCTTAACGTCAATTGTCATCGAGTTTCATTATGAAGTTCAAACATCAGAAATGAAATGAAGCACGCGCGACGGTCGTCCCATTCTGAACTCGAGTGTAACGAACGGGTCATGAACTAATAATTATTATTGTTCCTGAGTCATGCTTTACAACTTCAAGTGTGCGAGTAACTTTTCCAGTGACCCTTACGACTACCCCGCGAGGGACAGACGTGTCGTTCCGATTTTCTTTAGCACAGAAAATAGATTTTCTTCAAAGCATAGGAGATTATGGTCTTGCTGACCGGGAGAGTCAACAGTCAGATGGCGTTCCTTGGAGAATATTTACTTGCCAGTGTTTTCCTGATCACAGTTGTGCTCGTCAAGACTGAACGTGAGTATATAATTCTGTTGAGTGACACGTGAAACAAAGTTCTGAGAGACTGTTTCACTTTAATTAAATTTTCACTGCTATTCTAAAGCGATTATTAGAGTACATTACAAATCATTAAACGATCCTCAATTCAAGTTACAATGTCGTTTTGATACAATATGTTTAACTGTGTGTAACCTCGTCCACAGCGAAGACTTTTCCACTGATCTTTGGTCCTGCTGTGCCCCATGAATAGTAAACGCTATCTCGATCTTCGGAGATATCATTGGGCTCTTGGCTGGTTGCTTATCGATAGCCGTTGTTTATATGTAAATGTAATATACATTATTTCAATCATTGACGTCAAGTTTAAGCGGTTTTAACGACCATAGGTATGCTTGTTGTTGTCTTGTAAAATTTCGTCCCAAATTTCTTACAATTGGATGACCTCTGTCATGCTCTCTCTGGAAAGATACATATATATCATATCAATATTCAGCTCAAGAGATTGGGCCATAATGTTTCTGTTAATAAGTTCCCTCTCCCATATATCACTCCAACAACTTATTTGACACTAATATCGAAGGTAAAATTTGGTTTAAAAATAGTATTGGGTAGTTTCCTGTACTACGGTTACCGTGGAGTTGGTTGACTGCCTGAAATGAGGTTCACGGCCATGGTCAGTAACCGTAAGGCTGAGTGGATGCGGGTGCTGCTTTCGATGACCACGAAAAGCTTCAGATTGAGTCTGATTGAAGTGAAATATGAGGGAACTGTGTAGTTCCTACCTATCATGGCCATGCGCGAACATCAATCACGGGAGAAGACAGCGAACAGTCGTAAAAATATGAACATCTTTATTGTTCATGCATTGATGTGTAAAATAATCGTAATTGTCCCTCATGCATTACACACTAGTATACATGTACATGCATATGTTGAGAGATTTAGAACACGGATGAGAGTGGTTTAGGTCATAATATATCTAAAGTATTTCATGAAATAAATTAATTTCGAAGTGTTGAACTTTTAACCTTGAAAATTTGAGCAACATCTCTTTCAATCCCCCATGAACCCAAAACAATGCTTGGTACATATTAATAATAAACTACAACGCACCCATTTCGCTTTAATACAAAGAATGCAATAATGAGAGCATGAATAATTTGTAACGAAATTCGGACTCGTGAATCAGTACAAAAATATGAAACGATTCGTTAAGGGAGTATGTCTTCCTCTGCACGTCCAGTTCATGCATTGTATTGTATTTTAATGTACTGTATTGTATTTCCCTTGAGTCATTCCTCAGTGAAATGTCTCTACCCTTGAGTCATTCCTGAGTGAAATGTGTCTTCACCCTTGAGTCATTCCTTAGTGAGATGTGTTTTCATTTTTAAGCAAAAACCAGTGAACAGGAAAAAAGGGATGGATTTTTACTTCCAATGTTTTAAAAATTGAAAAGATAATATACATACTTCCTTTATTATGAATACCCAGAACAAACAAATAAATCGAAAAGAATGTGGCTTGATAAAATAGTCGTGAGGAATTGAACTTCTCTATTAAACCTCCTTATTAGTACTGTTATTCTTATGAATAGGCATTTATTAAGGTACTTATTTATTTATTTATTATTTGAAGAAGGTACACACGTATTTTGTGAATGATAACACTTTACACTACGTGCTTGTTTTCATAATGAGTGTGCTCATATACAAGTAAATATGATGTGTTTGCAACTGCTTTTTGCAACTACTCACTTTTGCTCCATCTGCGTGGGAGATTATTGTTTCTGTCAGCTCATCTCCCTGGACGACACGAGTTCCTCTTCAACGAAGGACAATGGAAGACTTTCACCCATGTCTTCAATTCTGCGTCTGTTCTACTTGGCGAAATTGATGCGTACGGTGCGAGTACTTTCTTCCTGCAAGAGAAAAGGAAAGTCATCTCAACTTTTTGTTCTTAAGTCTCTCCAGCTTGTATAAAAAGTTGTCATTTATTTTTCTAATTCTTTAAATGAGCTTTAGAAGTGATCTGTGATTTTTATTAAATTCAATAAGCCCATATTTGGCTGTTGTGAAAACATGCAATTTTAATTGTATATTTATTCCCATAGTTGTCCAGGAATAGTCCATACCTAGAGTTAGTTAACGTGCCTCGGCAAACTAGGCATTTAAGCTTGTATTACCGTGAGGCAGAGTTCCCGTTCTAATTCCACTTTCTAATTTACGATGCTCCACATTCTTTGCTCGAGGAAACAAAAGATAGAATAAGGAGTCGCGACTCGTGAGTGGTCTAACAGAACTTATGTGCTCATGGGCACCAAGTGTTTCTTTTCACGCTAAATGAAACTTAAGGCTGCTTTATTGGTCTCTCTCGTCAACGACCTCGTTCCTGAGCAAGTGTGTCTAAGTTTCACTACACATATGCAGAGCAAGATTCATCTCGGATGCACAATCTAATTATGGTGAAATTTCTGAGGAAATAGTGGCGATTTTTTTACTGTCTGTAAAAAACAATTTCTGCCAGCGTTAATCTTTTGCTACTTTGTTTTCTGTGGTGAATATCTTGATTCGTTGCTCGGTAAAGGTTCTCACAGAGGAAAGCCTTGAGCTGTCGTTTCACTGTTGTGTCGAGTTCTCTGGTTATGCTGATAATGGACCCGGATGCTTACGTTTGTGCGCATTACTTGGCAGATTTCCACTGGTTCACGTCACCTGTCGACGCAAAAACTTCCTATTGAACTTTCTCGAGCCTTCACTCCTTTTATTTATTTATTTTGGGGGGAGGGCTAACTACGTGTACTTCACAGAAATCCTTCACGCTCCATGAGATCCTATGTACTCGTATTTCGACGATATTTTACTATAGAACTAGAATCTTGAATTAATATACGAAATAGATAAACATTTTAAATCGTAAATTGTCACAAATATCACGTGTTTTACGTGAGAAGGTCGAGAAAGTTTTACGCCGACCAACTTTGAGTAGACAGAATACGAACACCTAGCTTTGCCACTTGTTTGGCTGTTAAAGGTTTTTGAACTAACTACTCAAAATAAAGAAGTTTTAGAACATCCAATTCTACGTTCGAAGTGACTTTTAATTTGGCGACTTTTGTTAAACTGTAATTCCAAATTCCTTTTCAACTGAAATTTGTCTAGGGGCTCCAGTTCTCCGGATCATACTTACACTATTTTTGAAGCGTTTTTCTTCTGTGACATATGAAGAAAATTTTTCAGATTTTCAGGAAATTTTTTGGAGGTTGAAAATTACTCACATTCATCGTTTTCTGTTGCAAAAATACTAGTTCACTTTTTTCACAGTCACGAAGTCAAAAAATAGAACTGCGAAGGAAAATAGAAATTAATTAAATATCCTTCATGTGTAATGCAGTTTTGCATTGGATCGTATTTTCTGTGCTCGTAACATAGGAAATCAAAACTTATTTCGTTTTCTCACCATTAGCTTGGCAATCTAAATATTTATTCACGATTTAGTCATCACGAATCACAGGACCTAAAAACACCTTAATTAAAAACACCCTTTTTGGACCATACCCAATTTTCCATTAGCTTTTTTATTGTTTTCTATTATATAGTATGATATTTTATAGTTAGAAATGGTGAAAAGTGTATATGCATTACCAAAATACGCTAACTAATTTGGAATCAGTGGGATCACACAAATTTTCTGCAATCCCATTCGCTTCTTATGGCCGAGTTTTTTTGGATCGTCAATTATAAAACTTCTGTATCGCAGATTTTCACTTTCCCCAATCTGATCAGTACTCATCATTTTCGTAGTCACACATTGTTCATTCACTATCATTAAAAAATACAAAAACTGCATTCGTTATTTGTAGATTCATGAAAATTTCCACACTAATTTTCCAGCATCCACAATATTCCAAAATTTCAATACTCGGATCATTTTTTTGCTAGCTAACAGTACTATTCAAGCATCATCAATCGTCTACTAAAATGAATTGAAACCTGGCAAATGATCTTCCAGATTGATAAATGTTTTGTAATCTCCGTTGGTGATAACAACCAGCATTTTCAACGCATTATAAACGACTCCTCCCGTTACTCTTTATATTTCGGTGTTTAACTGGATAGGATAGTCAAAAACTTAGCTGGATAGTTTGTTAGCGCGAAATTGGATAGGATAGTCAAAAACTAAATCCAAAATGACTTACGATTTCTGATAACTATGGGCTGTTCTTAAATGTTATGCATTTCGTGAAATTTAATTCATGGAGGACGCAGGAATTACTGCTTCAACCCACTTTAACACGTTTGTTGTGATTGCCTAGCCGGCGTACACAATCTTTACTTTGTACACATAATCACTAAAAGACTTGGAAAAAATTACAGAACCTAACCTAAGTGACCCACCGGTGGGTCGCATCGCAACAAACGTGTTAAATGTGTCTACTCAAAGTGTTATAGTTGCTGGCCTCTTTATGCAGAGGCAGCAGAGAAAATTTAGACCACCAATAATCTCTTCTAAACCTCAGTTTCTGCGGTCGATTAGATGTCAATTAGCTAACAAATGCGACTCATCATAGATAACGCGAGAGCATTACACTGGTGAACGAGGTCAATATTTCTGTGGCGAAATCTACTCGCTAAACTGCTCTAGAAGGTAAATCACCTGGTGAAACTTCTATTCAGTCGAATTTGCTCACAATATGGTCTTATTTTTTGTTCTAACGGTGAAGAAAGCTAAAAAAGATTGTGGCACAAACATATGCAATGGGATAATTAAATCACACCTAAAACTTTCTTATTCAATCATATTTCTTGATCTGCTTGATTAAGGTTAATTAATTTAATAGGATATTGTGAGAAGTTTGTTCTATATTTTAATCAGTTCGAACAGTCTTCCATGCCAGAATTAACATTGAAGATTGTCTAGCACAACCTTGCGTTCTTGTGGCTGCTTGCTGAAACTTCAATTTAAATAAGTTTTGTGAAATTTTAAAAGTTGAACATCTCGTACCGAGGGAATTGAGCAAAGGAATTGAGCGACGGCATGTGTTCGTGGTTACAGCACGTTATAGTTTGGTATAGCCACCGTAGTCGAGTGGTATGCGGCCCGTGTTCTGTATCGGGTCTCTGCTTGTGCAGAAAGACTGCGTGCGGGTTCGAAACCCGGCAATGAATACGAGCTGTTTCTCGTTTCACGCCGTGAGCTCGCACTTATCGGTAAGACCTCAACTCATCGCCCATGGACACATCCCAGGATCGTCGCATGGAGCTCACCATCATCCTTACTCTAAGAATGTTAACCTTAAGAATTTAAAAACCAATGTACTAAATGTCTATGTACTGTGTACTTGATTGGAAATAAAGATTGTTTGTTTGTTTGTTTAGAAACACAAATTATTCGAAATGATCAACGTTGTAGATATTATCACAACTACTGTAAGATGACACCTTTTCATGTTCTTGTGATCGTGAAGCGACCAACGCTTATTCTAAATAAAACGACCTTACTTGACGGTCCAGGTCTCTGAATACTCAAATAAACTGCCGTATAATAATTGAGCCACTAGCGAACGTATTCAACCTCTCGAAGCTGGAGTTGGCACTCGGAATTGGAAGCAGGAAAATATCGTTCCTACAGTACTTTAAGAACGGAACAAACTATCCCAATGACAATCACTTTATCAGCCTGATGAGGGTAATCAGTAAAACAATGAAAATATTTTTCAAAGTCCGAATAATAGCACTATCTCCAAGCCCAAAACGTGATAATAGACACCCTGTACGGATTCTTAGAAAAATGAAGCTGTCTCGTGAATCACCTCGACTTCTTTGCAGAAGTCAACAGCATTTACGATCGTACGAAAGCCACAGACCTCACTTAACTCGACTTTCACAGAGCCTTCGATTAAGTTCTTGAAGAAAGGCTTATGGCGAAAGTGAAAACTCCTATTACATAAGGTAACTGCTCTGTTCGCACTCAATGCGTGATGTTCATCATTGTTTTAGTGACTGGGCTCGAGGAACATCAAGCGTCCTGAAAGAAACGTATTAGGCCCGATCTTCTTCAACATATATATGTCTGAATGACTTTGATCTCGGAATTATCTGTTAAATCGAGTTCACAGACGACACAAACTGTCACACAGTGTTCTTATAGGGAGGCAAAATAACTGTTGAAACAGACATCAACTGACTGCTCCAATGGATCGAACTCTGGTATGAACAACACACCTACACACCTAATGAGCAACACACCTACTGAAACAGTAGAGCAAGTAGCAGTTCTTATTATTCCTATCATTAAAGACCGCAAACATGACAAAAAAAGCAGAAAAAACATCAAAAATGCTAATAGTATTTTAGGTTTCATGCCAATAAACTTGGGCGGACTACAGTTAAAGAACATGATATTTCTTCGTTATATAGCGCTAGTTTGACTCCATCTGAAATATCTAGTGCAACTTCCCTACCGTTCGATGGGAAGTCAATCAATTGGGAATGCCGTAATGGGGAATTAATCCAGACCTATAGGTATCTTAATTGGTACAAAGATTTAAGCCCGATAGGGCCCTTCGACAGGGATAATAATGAACGAATCAGGAGTATCAAGTAGTATAAATGAATAATTCTATTACCTTATTTTGTCGCATAAACAAGAAACCCCCACGAAAAGCAGGCAATCTTTAAAACATGGGATAAATAATTTTCAAGGAGAATATTATAAGATTTGGTGCCTGAAGCATAAAATGTTTCAAATTGCTAGCTTTATTGGTCTTGAGTAACCTGTATCAGACAAATGATGGCATCTACTTGATGTTCAACTTTTAACTGATAGACTATTTTTGTTGGATTCTCGCGTGTATTATTTATAGAGCAACTCCAGTCATTCCAGGAAAGAAAACATGAAATATTCACTAAAGTTTATGGTTGTAATTCCACCTTAACACGTTGACTCCGAAGAGGTACGTATGTGGCCCACTTAGGTTAGGTTCTGTAAATTTTACAGTGCCTTCTAGTAATAATATGTACAAAGTGAAGATTTACACCGGTCAGGCAATCGGAGGCAACGTGTTGATCCTCTGACCATCGTGTGATCATTAGCACCCAGCAACGCCAGTTCACTTTCAACGTATTAGCATCGCAACAGTCATCAGTTACAAGAAACCGCCGTTAAAATTCTTACGTCACGATACTCGCAACACTCTCACTGTTGAACGCGCCACTGAGCAGCGAAGCGTCATCAACACGTTGCCTCCGATTGCCTGATTGGTGTAAAACTTCACTTTGTATGCATAGTCACTAGAAGGATCTGAAAAAAATTACAGAACCTAACCTAAGTGGTACACATACGTACCACTTCGGAGTCAACGGGTTAACCAGAGTACCACTGTTTCGGTCTGTACTTTTTTACAGAATTTTTCCTTACATTAAACCTACAATGAATTTTAAAGTAGTATTAGCTGATGAGCTGAATTAGTCGTCAATTTACTGGCTGACTCGCTTAACTAAAATAGGAATAGAACTAAGCCTATATTCTTGGTACAGGCTTAAAGATCCAGATAAATTAATAAATAATGGGGGAAGGAGAGAGTGGCACTTACGTTTAGTAATTATATCACCTTTCAAGCATTGAGGCAATATTTTTGAAAATTAAGTGCAAGAGCATAATTATTACGAAATACTCAAGTGCCTTATTTGCCGAGCGCAGAGTACATCGAAGACAAAAAATTACCAAAGAAGAAATCACGCAACATCCCAGCAATACTATAAACATTTACACGCAGCAATACCTGAGTGTAAAATGTGCTCATAGAATACACTTTTTTCATTAAAAACTTCCTCTTCAAGTTCAGTACAAAAGTTCATTAAAAGTTTAGTTGTCTGAAGTAAGTTTAGCACGTGGTATTCAGAAATTTTTTGCAAAATTGGTTCATTCTAACATTTAGTTCTATTCCAGAGAATTTTAGATGAAAATAAAAATGGAAGCGTGCGTAAGATAATTGATAAATGACAAAATTGTTTGAGATTAAGCGCCATATGTTGAACATGAAAGAACATTTTTATGTGTTCATACATGTTCATATTTTACGTCCTTCATAAATAGGTCATGTCCTGATAGAAGGAACCACCCATATCTTCACTGGGAAGTGCATGTCTGTTGTTCATGAAATGAAATTGCTAATGAAGAAAATAATATTGGTTGTATCTGACAGTTACTTAGGATTTAATGCTAAATAAAATATAATTTGAAGCACCATAGTGGTCGTGTTGACTTACCTCATCATGTAACCTACCTTTTCTTGTGAAATATATCAAATGATCTTTAATCCCTTTGAGATACTTCTGCTTTTTTCTAAGGAACTCGAAGAGCACCGAATTCATGAATTCAATTAAAAAAATCACAATACATGGCTGTGTTGGTTGAAGTAACAATAATTTATTCTGAATTTATAATTCATTCACGGATAATGTACCTGTTTAAATTAAGAAAACAGTAAATAATAGTGATACGTTTCATTGAGCTGTTATCAAAATTTTATTTTGACTTATTTCATGCTAGGCTAAGACTTGTTTGCAAACCCAGTAACTGAACTGCATACGATTCCAAATCGTATGAACTGAACTGAGCCTCAGTCAGGCTCAGTTAGAGCCTCTGACTCCAAATTACGGAGCTAACTGAGCCTCTGACTCCAAATTACGGAACTAACTGAGCCTCTGACTCCAAATTACGGAGCTAACTTTTACTTCGGCCGCGTAAATCAGATCATCGGAAAGCGGCCATGATTGGGGTGAGCACCAGAACGGATAGATGTGAGTACGCGACGGTCGTGATGCTGCGTGACTCCTTTCCATTCTTAGGATTGCTGTGTCATAGTGTACAATGAGCTTTAACTAATTTTGTGGCTTTGAAATGATAATTATGAAGAGGTAAATTGCTTAAAGAGAATGGTAGCTCGTTTAATCTTCATGCCGATTGTTCATTCATTACTTCCTGATGAATGCGTAAGTAATGCCCGTTGAAAAGAAATTCGTTCTTCTTTAGCAAGAACTTATTTAATTCAATCGATTGTTGTACTACACAGACATAACCGGCCAAATTCAGCACATGCCGTTATTCTCTCGGTAACGACTAAATTAACAAAAAAATGTTCATAGTGAATAATGTCAATAATCCCATACATTCATACACAAAAGACATGATAAATATTTTGTTGGAGTCTCTTTATTTACAGTCAGAATTCTAGGCCGGGTACATCATGCTTTGAGCGTCTGTCATCGTGTGAAAACACTAGATCAGCTCCACTTTAACGTTGCAATCTTAGACTGTATTCTGCAATGGACGGTCACCATTACAATGAAATGGAGACCTAATTACACATGGGTTCGTTGGCTTATGTAAAGACTTCGAATGCCTCAAAAGCCTCCCACGTATCCGACAGCGGTTTAGAGGCAGATACTATTATATTTGACATAGAAAGGTTTTATTCTTTAGTGAACTTTCCCGTCTCGTTTTCACTTAAAGTTGATTTGCAGCATCTGTAGCTCCATCTGTAAGTCTATCTGAGTCTGCATTTTGTTTGTCGTATGTTTCAATTCTTTACCGTTGTAATTTATTTCCCATTTGGATAGAGAAGTATAAGACAAGCAGTAGCAGATTGATGATGTTTCTACTGACTTCTTAATTTTCTGTTCAGTTAAGAAACGTTCACATCATTTTTTAGCTTGGCATTTGTTCTGCTCTGCAGTATAGTTTTATTTTGTTTTTGATAGTTTTATTTTTCACGTTGCAAGAGGAACTGATTCAGTGATGGATTAGATTATTCTCCTTTACGCAAATGTTTGCATCGTTCGGTAATGATATATGTAGATTTTAATCTCAATTACATTATCATAATTATATAGGTTTCGTGCCGCGGTGAACTACGGTATAACAAAATGTTTGCTTGTTTTAGATCTATATGGAATCCTTAGAGTTACGAGTATAGAAATTTAATATATTTCAAACCATTACAAATAATATATTGTGATTTATTTAGTTACGCAATCAAATATTCGAATTATTCTCGGTACAATATCGTTTTTGACGTCCTGTTGAGTTTATGAATCCTCTCCAGTGCGAAAAATAGAATGAATTGGAATGCATAAATTTTTCAGAAATTTTCTTAATATTTTTTAAAATTGTCAGCGCATTTTATAGACGGAGCCAGAATTCAGTACATACTTACTTTGTCAGCCGCGAGGGCATTTTCAGATACGCTGAGTGGTTAATATGTAGTACGTAATTTTACTATACACAAAAGTATTGGTCCCATTCTTTCTTTAATACATCCAAATTTGAATATAATCTTGCACAAATTTAATATTTCATATCATCTGGATTCTATCTTAAAAAGATGAAATAATACATACTGTTTATCACAAAATGCATAGTGGTAGGTGCCAAAATATTCTTTTCAATAGAAATAAGGATAAGGGCCCCCATTCGAGACACGACGGCCACTGATAACGTGAAATAACCAAAACTTGACAAGTTCAAATAATTCTTTCAGAAACCCTCTACGAGTAGAAGCCTTGCTCGCAATACAGGCGCGCTATTCAGGTATGTTAAACAGCACGCGCTGGGAAAGCATAATGTTCGCTATACGTACGAGTGCGTTGGGAAGAGTGCTAAATGTTTCACTTTCAGGAACTCTTCGCAATAAGTTAGCTGAGCGTGAAGCAGAGGCGGAGCGTGGTGAGGGGAGACAAGGGGGTTTATCACTTTCACTCCGGCCTTCAGGCAGTGAATTCTGTTGCTTGAATCTAAGGCTGCCGTCTCCTGCTAACAAACAAGGCAATTTATACTGCGTTATCAACTTTAGTCGACAAGCTATTAATGTATTATTGTTTCTAAGAGTCATAGTGTTCTTATTCAAAGTTTATTTTTACAAATGTCCGTATAAAACGTAAACTGCGTAGATAAACGAACACAAAAATTGTATTGCGTAACGATATTTTGAGGATACAGAGAATGTAACAGATTAGAAAGTATCTACAGTATACTCTCGGTATTAGTAGTAATAAGTATAGTAAATTTTTACAGGTATCGGTGTTGGATAGACAAAAGGCGTGAAAGTAATCTACACTCCTAATACTTTTTTATTTTAAGAAATTTAAGCACTCCTTTAACGTTGAGAGTTACTACGAAAGCGAACAGGCCTTGTTGAATAAGCGAATTCTAAAACGTGAATAATTATCTCGTTTTTTAACTTGTAAGGAAAATTTTTAAAAAATGCGTGTAAGTTCTTCAGTGGTTCTGACTCAAAACGCGCTTATAATTTCGTTTGAACACAAAATGTATACGCAGATTGTCGGCACAGAATCTTGTACACAGAGTTCACAATAAGTTATCTTGTATTGCGAGAGGCAAAATAAGCTTCCGAGTTCAATATTTAAGGATAAATTAATGGTGTTTTGTAACTGAGTCAAGCATATCGTTAAGCTTATTGTTCTTCAAGTTGCAGTTGCACTCAGACCGTGAAATTTGGTGCAATTAGTCCTAACTTAAGATTTCAAGAGTTTATATTCGCAAGAAAATGTCAACACAAAACACGAAAATAACGCTGCAGTACTATATACAATGTAAAAATGCTTTTAAAAGCACAAGTTTTAAATAATATAAACAACGATTTTGAAAATAACAAAGTTCCTGGATTCACGGAACCGGTCAGCAGACGTCAGCGCAGTGGAGGAGTTGTCCCATAGTTGTCTCTTTCGCACTGGAGCTCATACAAGTGAAAGTGAAAGTCAATTTGAGCAGTTTTTTGCAACACCGAAAAGAGAGGAAACCAGTTTTTTCTCAGAAGGCTAGCAGTTTACCCACTGACAATTTTTTCCAAAAGTCCATGATATGAATTGCATTCCATTGAAGTACTGGGATTATTATGTGACCTTATGAAGTAGGTCACTTGAGTTTTCGTGACCTAGAAAAATTCAATCAATAAAAATTTGGCCCATCTTTTGCATAATGTATTGTCAGTGTTATAAAAGTTTATAACCATAATTATTTCTAGATAACTTTTTAGATATTTTATTATACCGAGAAAAATCTCGTGCACTTAGCATTTTATACAAAGTTTCTTAGGACTCGAAAAAACTACTGTGATAAATTTTTCCCCATCGACTTGCAGATACATAACTAACACTTCTTCATGTGCTCCAGTGCTATAACAATAAACACTAACTATCCAAATAAATCCAGCAGAATAAACAATGACTATTTTTCCATGATGTTCACATACCATAGTAAATTTAAATTTTTGCTTTTATATACTTTTGTTCTAGTGACGATACTTTTGTCCACAGACTGCGGCATCTCGTTCTACAACACTCATAGAGAACCACGACGTGACTTCGGTCAAGACTCCTCGATCTCAAACAGTCACGAAGGCAGCAGTAGCATGGAGGATCGTTTATCTTCTTTAAGAACCCTAAGCAGTCAACTACAAAATCTCTTAGGCTTGTACGACAACGGGAGCCGTAACAGAAGGAAGCTCGGTCGTGATGCAGGCAATCAGTTTAGCAATACGTTTGATGGTGGCATTTACGATGAAAATATTAATTATGAAAATGAACAAAGAACCAATTATACTCAGCGAATAAAAGGAAGAATGAGAACAAACAACAGGATGATGGTTTTTGAGGACAAGTGGAGTGGTAGAATCATTGGTGGCAAGGAAAGCAAACAAGGAGCTTGGCCTTGGCAGGTGAGATTTAAATGAAAACTACAGGTGAATTTTTCTCAAGCAACAAAAGGATTTCGATGTCGTTATTTTCGTGGTAATACTAACATTCTTCCCACGAGTTATTCAGTGCCATGCATTTGCTACCCAATGTTTTTCTTAAAAATAGAAGTAATAATTTAAGCTATATTTTCATTCGATGCTATATATTCGTAATTTCTAGCTTTAAAATATTTGTTTAAGTTTGGTGAACAATTTAACACATGAAAAATTGCGGAAGATTCGATGATACAGGGAGCCCACGACTCTTTGTGTTGTGACTTGTTTTCAACAAAACCCATCCAAACCACCTCTATAAATAAAGACGTACAAATTGTCCAAAAAGTTCAAATTTTATTTGTTTCTAAGTTGTATGCGTATAGTAACTAAAAATTTGGCAACGTGATGGATATCTATAGCACCCACTATACAGATATACTGATATATATATATATATGTATATATATATATATACTGATATATATATATATGTAGATATATACTTTGTATATACATTTATTTATACAGTGACAGTCGCTGAGACTGACTTCAGTGTTCTCCAAAACACCCAGTAAATGTGAAAGAATATATATATTCTTTAATATAATAATAATAATTCTTTCTTAAGCATCCCAGCTTAATGCGAAGATTTTGTGCTAGTTCTGACGTAATTCTTGACAAACTTGTTATGTTGTCACTCGTACGACCATTGACACGGAAAAAAGCCATTTCTTTACCGTTGACGGTTGTGTACATGTACAGGGTGTCTCAAAAAAATGTACTCACCCTTTAACCGTTGCTAACATGCTGTCTTCTTTGTGTTGCAGGTGTGAGGTTCGAACCTTTGCGAACATGATTAAATGTGATTAAAGAATCATGTTCGCAAAGGTTCGAACCTCACACCTGCAACACAAAGAAGACAGCATGTTAGCAACGGTTAAAGGGTGAGTACATTTTTTTGAGACACCCTGTATTTCTGTGATGAACCAGGTGTCCGTACAGCTTATCCATCCACGGTGGGGCAGAGTGGGGCACTGGTGTGGTGGTGTGCTCATTGCTCCCCGCTGGGTGGTCACGGCAGCACACTGCATCAAGAAGTGAGTTCAGATTCGTATTTTTTTCTTTTCTAAAGATTTATCAACGTATATTTTTCCTAAATCGAACATTTCCTACATCCTACATCGATATTTTTCCTACATCAACTCCTTCCGTAAGAAAATTTCGTAACTACATTTTTGAGCTGATGTTTATGTGAAAACGAAATTTTTTCTTCCAAGTTTATATTATACATGGTTTTTCATTTGAGTATCTCTAAGTTAACAGAGAAAAATGGAGTTCATCAAAATGAGACGAGGAGTGTTGTCATAGTAATCAGTAACAGCGATTCGGTGAATTATGATTGAAATCCCCCATAACTCGACCCTTGCGTTCATTTCTTTTTGCAATACAAACTGCCAATACACAAATTCATAGGTTATTAGTTGAATTGTGATGAACCCATGCAAAATCATAGGCAGTTGTATCGTGGTTAAAAAGTCGCACCAATTTGAGACTGCAGTTCATTATCTGGAGATAAAGGTTTTAGTCCTGTATAGGTAGTACGGTATTCGCATAACCTACTTGTAGAATATAAGGTCAATTATTTAAGCACTCCGTGATATGACAGGAATCGTAGTTAGTTCAAATGTACATACTATGAAAATGATTATAAAATTAGTACACTTGCAAGTTAAAAAAATTCACATGTCTTTTAATGTCATTTACTGGAGGTCATCAGAGAAAATAAGAGTGGTAGAATGTTAATTGTTAGTAACCGAGCGTTTGTCCTTTACTGAATATACTGCAGAAACTTTTGATTTGGCATTAAACTTACCAATGCTTTTGAAAAGCAGATAACCTTAAGAACTCTATCCGTAACAACTTGGATGCTCCACAGCCGTGTCTTCAACCTCCCTTTCCCGCCTCTGTGGAGTATTCATTTATCTGCATTCGCTGAGCCCGCAACTTCGGAAGATGGTTCCAAGAACAGTAACGTAAATGTAATGAAAGATTATGGTGAAAGTCATTCTGAGGAACTACTAAACAGTACAATTCATACACAAAAAGTGCCACGAGATGAAAACGGTCACAAGGAGACGACGATGAAGCACGTGTTCGCTCAAGAAATTCCATTTTCAAACTATTCAGCCGAAAAAATAAGATCGAGTAAATCAATTGTCCCCGTAAGCACAAAAGGAACATCCCTTGGCAGTAAGGCCCAAAT
The DNA here is from genome assembly GCA_006783055.1 of Trinorchestia longiramus. Classification (NCBI taxonomy): domain Eukaryota; kingdom Metazoa; phylum Arthropoda; class Malacostraca; order Amphipoda; family Talitridae; genus Trinorchestia; species Trinorchestia longiramus. The sequence goes on along the minus strand of VCRD01001520.1, from coordinate 42,447 downwards.
TAAGAAAATATTTAATTCTGGACCGGAAAGTTCATACTCTTCTGAAATAAATTATTTGTCTGAAAACAATGACGGTCCGTTCGATAATGATAACAAAAATGAACCTGTCAATGAAAATATAGAGTCTGAAGCGACAGAGTCCATGCTGCCACCTAGAATACAAGAAATGACCATTGGAATTGAAAAAATCTTCTTGCATGAGCGATTCAGGAATTTCAATCATGATATTGGTAAGGGGTGATTCATTATTATTGTGTAACGAGTCTACTTTGAATTTCTCTTGAAATATACAGGTGCTCGAATATACTACATGTATAACTGAATAACTCATGTTCTTGAGCTGTATCAGCAAGCCATGCCTCTCGAGTGATACTTTTTGTTGATATTTCCGTTAAATTACACATAACGAAAATAAAATTGTCCTTCAGTTCGAATTTCTTCATCCATTAACTTTGAGCAAATTATTTTTAATCACTTTGTGTTCCCATTCCATAAATTACCCTCAAAATTAGTGAATTATAAAATTGAAATTATGAATGCAAGATTGTTGATGGACAAATTAGGCTGAGAGTTCATGCGTCTTTCTGGAAAATTCATAAACAAATATTTTTATCTTCAGAAAAATTGAAATGGTGTTGTAGCTTTAAACTAGTCCTGGTATGTACAACATTTGCCTAGTATACTCTCATACCTAAAGCACTGCATTCGGCAATATAATATACTTCAATTCGATCGTAGTTTCTCTAGTCACTGATTACCTGAACTTGTATTTAATTTACGTTCATTTCGTTGGATGTTTCTCTCACACGATTTTGAGGCTCAAGGCCTAAGCTGCTCAATCTCATGTTTATAAATTTTACCATAGATACTTGAACTGCTGGCATTGTATGAAACTGGCTATCATTCAAATGTTATAATACAAAAGAGCTTGCTAAATAAGGAAAATATTTTATTCGCGCATTCTTTATAATCTATTATAGTTGAGAAGCCCGACGTTCATTTGACTCATACCCTGGTGACTGTCACGGGAAGACTGTAACCAAAACTACCCTTGTTCTCATTTTTATACGGCTTTAGCAATATCAGACTACAATATTTATGCAATATCAGACTACAATATTTACTTGGACTGAAATGACACCTGGACACGTACGACTCTTACAGTAAGGCGTTCACATTCACGAATTCTGCTGCGCTGTGGCAAGTGGTTCTTGGTGAACACGATCGCTCTCTCGCGGAAGGCAGCGAACAGCTCTTCGGCGTTGATACCATTTACACACATGACCTCTTCGACAATTACCAGAACGACATCGGTGAGATGAATTCACCATTTCTTGAACTTATCTAATACGAATTCAACTCTTGCTTTGGTCTGTCTCATGAGCATTTTTATTCTTAATAATGAATTACTAGTATTTATCAACTTATTCCATAACGAGTTGACGTTTGGAAAGAATACTGTAGATAATAATTCAATCTCATATAAATTCAGTATTTTGTCAAGCACAAGACATGGTAGTTGATTTTTTTTTATTAATTTTTAGAATTTAGTTTCATGAATCTTTCAACCAAGCCGAGCTGAAATACTAAGTAGTAAAATTAATTATGACGTCTATAAAATATTAAGTGTCAGTTAACAATATGTAAATGGAGGAAAGACAGTTGCTTACTTAGCATGAATAGTAACATTTCTAGCGACTAGTTCTTAGTTCTAGCGAAAAATGCACTTCTAAAAATTCCTCGCAATGCACTGTACTCGTCTGACTTTCTCTCGATAAAATCTTCCAAGTTCTTTCTACTTCTGTATTGACTGCTACCACGTCAAGTAGGAACAAGTATTGACTGCTACCACGTCAGGTAGGAACAAGTATTGACTGCTACCACGTCAGGTAGGAACAAGTATTGACTGCTACCACGTCAGGTAGGAACAAGTATTGACTGCTACCACGTCAGGTAGGAGCAAGTATTGACTGCTACCACATCAGGTAGGAGCAAGTATTAATAACTGCTACCACGTCTGGTAAGAGCAAGTATTGACTGCTATGACATCAAGTAGAAGTAAGTATTCGGAAAACACTTTGGGAACAGAAGTCTAACTGCAGGAAATGAGAATTAAGTCCTATAATTTATGGATGAACATTACCTGATGGTACATATAAGTGATACTTGTAAATGACATTCAACGTACTAATAGTTTCTTTATAAAGCAGGGGAATAATTCAATTATTATTTAACGTCACGAATAGAAAATTATAATACCCATGTATTCTTATGTCATTTCCCTGGCTTCTTGCGTCAATATGCTATGGATAGAGGTAGCTAATCCTACGTATTTTTTAGTTCAAAAGTCGATCTTGAGGACAAGGCCGGTAACGTTAAATACCAGAGGAGTCGTTCGAGACAAATGAGCAAAAACTACTAGAAAAATTATTTAATTTCAAATGAAACTGTTTTTAAACGATAAGAGAGTTCATATACCTGATTGTGTCTTCTGGAAACAGTTCTAAGTATTTTTTTCATTCATTTTAGAAAGAATGTTGATAGGTCCCATTTTGTTATTTTTTACTTCCCTTCTTCTACCCATACACATACGTTTTCAAGAGTTTTTGAAGAACTGATTTGCTAATCGATTACATTTTCCATATACTCGAGCGGCGTGGCATGCTGAACTAAAACTCAATGTTAACATATTATTAATCTTTGCTTCTCTTTATAGCGCTGTTCAAGTTGAAAGAGTACAAACAATCGGACCCGTACAAAGCAATACCGATATGTTTACCTGCTGATAAAACACTTCGAACTTATGACTTTGAAGGAGATTCTTGCATCACGACTGGGTTAGGCATTACAGAACTTGATGGACCTTCGCAAGAAAGTCTGAGAGAAGTCAACATATCGGTCCTTAGTACTCAAATTTGTGTCAACGCCTACGATGGAACTCGTTTCCGACGTGTTAAAATTTCTCAGAGTCACCTTTGCGCTGGTTCCCTCAACGGCACTGCTGGAACATGCATCGTGAGTAAATAAGAAACTGGGGAATAATCTCATTCGAATTTTAATAGCCTAATAGTTAACAAGGTCTCTGTAATTTAATGCATTCTAACCAATCTCCACATGCCATGCCGCTCAGGTTAGAAGAAGGTTTATTTTATGGGCTTAACCTACTTCTGCTTCATAGTTAATGCTTTTTACTTACTGGTGGTTTTCTGTTGAGAGATTTCAACCTCAGTATAATCATCATTTACGCATAGAACGATTAGGTTTGAGCTCTTTTTAACGAAAGCGTTGTGTACATCCAAAGCTCTACTGCATCTAGACGCCGATGTCTCCTACACGACACATATCCAGCCCATCTGTCTGCCCGACTCCACATCGCTCCGTGAAGAGACTTTCTTGGGCATAAAGTGTGTATCTGTTGGTTGGGGCATGCGTCTATACGGCGCCAGACTCGAAGATAAACTAAAAGAAGTTTGGCTGCCGGTGGTTGCTAACAGACACTGCGCAAAAATGTATGGGATGATACACAACGTGCCTGTTCGTCGTTATCACATGTGTGCTGGACCTATCAACGATGGTGGCAGAGGAACCTGTATTGTGAGTTATGATAATTATCTCTTCAGTAAGCATGAAAATTAAATTTGGTAAGTTTTCTTTCATCGGTTATTAATTTCATTCAGAGTAGAGTGCTCTACAATTATCTCCCCTTGTTCTTTTCCTCTGCTGTCGCTTTTCATGAGGGATTTTTGTCTTGCATGGTTAATTTGCGGTGTTTCAAGATTCTTAAATTTTTAAAATTTTATTTGCTCCCTTTGATTGAAATTAAAATTGTGTATTGACATGTCAGTGAATTATTTTAGCCTACTACGGAGCTAAAATAATACTGAGTTTCAGCTTTTGCACTGTCAGAATTGTAAAGTACGGTTTCTTACAGAGTTAAAATTGTAAATATTTCCTTTTACGTTTTAGGTGTTACTTTCTATCCTCACTTGACGTTTTTGTAACTAGGCTATCGCAATTTTTTGTTAGGTCTGTTTCTGCATATGTCCTGCCATGTATATTCTTTATCTTTACAAGCTTTAAAAATTTTCTTTGAGTGGGATATCATCGACAGAATGTAAATGAGTAAAGCTCGATGTTTAATTAATAACCGTTTAGGTTCTGTGCTCCTGTTAGTCCTCCCTCAACACTAGAATTACGATTAAAATATCTTGGTTATTTATTTGTCAATATCACCGTGTGTTCGTCTGGAAATCAAACAGGAACAGTGTGTCATACTAATGTTAGTAAACAAGGTTCGCTTAAATGTTTCAACCTGAAACATTTAGGCAAATGATCAAATTTTCACTACATCTCACCCTCAGATATCATGTTATGTTCGTGCTTCTGAATAAAGACATTACTTTAATACACTCATGGCACGCACCAGTAAATGTGTAACGTAATTCTAAAGCAAAAGACACCGCGCAAAAACCTACATTATGAGCGATTTCCTGCTTTTGGCCGATTTTTACGCGTCTGCATAACAGGTGTTGAGATTAGTTCTCAATGAATGAACGCAAAATACCAATTTTCACTGAAGGATTATTAATTTATAAAGTGAAGCTGTTAAATCCCGAGTTCATTAATAAGGTTTTAATATTCAATGTAATCTGAGACATGAAATTCTTTCAATCGAATAAAGTTCAGTTTAATTTAATTTAGTTGCAAATTATTTCCTTACTGTCTTCTTTTAGCATATTACATCGAGTTATATTGGTTCAGGATTAGTTCATTTTATGACTCTTGTGCACAGTGCATTGTTAAGTGACATATTTTGAGTTTCAGATTTATTGGTAAACGATTTCATTGCTTGAATTTATTCATCAAAATTAAGTAACCATATACAATAACGAAATGCAAACTGATATATGAAGCTCTATAAAAGTTATCTCTAAACTTGCATATTGTGAAATTTTTTGACAGGTTTATTGGTAAACGGTTTCATTGCCTGAATGTGTTCATCAAAATGAAGTAACCATATGCAACAACGAAATGCAAACTGATACATGAAGTAACTACATATAGTAGTACAGTTTATATATAGTTTTATAGTATAGATAACAATAAAATTTATCTTTAAACCTGCATACTGTGAAATGTCTTGACATGTTTTGTGTCATACAGGGGGACTCGGGTGGGCCTCTGCAATGCAACATGAAGGATGGTCGGTGGTACCTAGCTGGAGTTACATCATTTGGCTCCGGCTGCGCCAAGCCTGGTTTTCCAGATGTCTTCACCCGTATTACCTACTACCTACCGTGGATCAAACAAAAAATGCGCGCTTTTTGAAGTAAAGTTACATTAGTTAAGTAACTCACAATTTTGATCAAGTAGAACACTATTAAAATTAAAAGCAGAGGGAAATCCTCAGAATATTAAACAATCTTTAATTAAAACGTTTCTTAGTACAACTATATTATGAGTTCAGTGGAAAAACGAATCATTGTCAGCTTAAGAAGGGTATATTTTCCTAGAATGTTACTCGCTTTCAAACTTTCAATAGAATTACGAATGGGAATAATTTTACTCACGTCCCGTTAATCATATTGGGAAACATCAACAGGCCTAGTTAATTGTTTTGTAGTTTGTTTGTATCATACTTACTCCATTTGTTTTATCACCAGAATGGAGTCTTTTAGTTGTGGATACAATTGTCCTTACATATATAGAATAACTAGACAATAACATGAATAGATTTTCCACTTATTGGGTCGAAAACAGATAAGGTTACAAAATCCTGTTGATCTAAGTTAACGAAGTAATTTCCCACATAGCAAACCTCTTCACTAAACCCAATAATTTTACTCGCGTGTTATATATTGAAGAAATTCATCATGCATCAACATTCAAGATATATATATATATATATATATAGCTTGGAAATAGAGTATTTCAATCACAAAAACTGAAGGAAAAGCTTTTTCCTCAGACATTAAAGGTTATAATATAGCACGATATTTTCCCCTCTATAAAACATGATGAGCGTTTCATGCGACGAGTTTGTTACTTGCCCAAGAAGGAACTTCTGAATACTTTCGTGGTCTTATACTGTCATTACGTGTCAGTGTAAAACCTACACATTTCGATGACCTGACTCTCATGAATACATTATTTAGGAATAATGGGATATTGCACTATGCTAGTCAACCACAGTCTTCATAATGTAGCTCTACCTGATAGTACAGCGACAGACGTGCTTTCCTGGACGTGCACTGTGAACATGCAGCTAAAACCGTTAACTTCTTCCAAAATAGAATATTAATATAAACAATTTTATACAAACATTTAGAGGAGATCTCTTGCCGGGAACTACACAAAGTGGCGTTAGCTAGAATGGTCATTAACCCTTTCGGTCCCGACGGCATCTTTGGTGGCCGCAGTCATTTTTCGCCTATTAAGATGCAGAGCAACACGTGTGTCTGTGCAAACGCTGGTAGGGCAGTGCAAGCTACAGTTTGATCAGGACAATGCAGTGACCGTAAAACATCACAAAATATCTTTTTTTAAATTTGATGTTAAATATGTTGAAAAGGTTCTGATATTTGCATCATGGTACCGAAAGGGTTAAAGCTCTGTGTTAACACTCAATTCATCGACTCAACATAGAGATAAAATTACTCACCTAAAATGAAAGCGGTCGGGTGCGAAATATATTTACCTAGCATCATTTTTCATTCTTTATATTTCAGTTTTAGCTTTTCTTTCATTAAATCCCTCCAGCTTGATGGATTTTTTCTGTTTACACTTTGGTGCTCTCTAAAACTTTCACAATGAAATAATGACTGCTAATAATTATGAAGAGTTTTTCAAGCGATGTACGTACAAATGTGTAAATACTGCTACAATAGGTACAGTAATAGTTTATACTTTCTAAAATTCATATGATGTTTCCGCGCAAAGTATGAAGGGAAGATGTCATCAGTGTCATCATTAACAATATTTACCTTATCGCACTGGTGCTCACCGAAGGAAAATACTGAACAGTTACTCAAGCCAAAAGGTGCTCTAATGTTAAATATTTCTTTACATACCTGGGCCTCGGTCTCTCTTCATTTTTTGTTTGGAATGTTTGTTAAGAGAGTTAGGCAACAACGATGGTTTACTGACATAATTGTACCTTAATTTTCTTTGTCTCTCATGTAATGTAACGCAACTTATTTTGGGCAGGAAGCTCGTCCACTCAGGTATCATAAAAGTTATTGTTTAGCGAATGAGTTTCGTAATTTTATTTGTTCTAGTCTTATAGGCTTCGACTTACAACTGTTACGAAAGTTTGAGGCCCAATCATACCTATTAAAGTTTTGGTTCTGCGCTACTTAATATCATTTTAAAGGTGTACATGAATTTGTAGTTCTGTAATTTAGTAGAGTTTTTGCGACTTCGTTTTAAGTAACTACGAAAACGTAGTAATTTAGGACAATAATTCATGATCTGAAATAACTTCATTTTGGTATCACCATGAATGTCATAAATCAGTAGAGCGTACGAAAATGTTACGAATTAACTAATGAGTGACATTGCATACTATTCGTTCATCACGAAAAATATTCTATGTCCGAGTACTTGAACAAACGAATGAACAAAAAAAAACATTCAAGCCCAGTGATTCTCACGCATGAATCTAAATTCATAAAAACTAAACAAAACTCTATTTACTTCATGGGTATGATTGTTTTTTGGGATTTGTGCTACAGAAATAAACATCAAAATTTTGAATCCCATGCTGGAAAATGTGCCGGTGTGTTTTTTTACTTTGATTGCAATAGTACATGTTACGTGTCCTTCTTCATCTGAGAAAAAATCTCAATGCTGAGTTACAATCTTTTGTCTTTCAGTTAGAAATAGGTTTAATAATATTGTACAGATTTCATTTTTTTCATATCTAGTCAAAACTTTATAAAGGAAGTACATTTTCTTTAGCTTAATACTATTTGATGGTTCCTTGTTTTCTAAGTTAAGTTCTTCGCACTTGGGAATTATTCAGACATGAAGCCCCGTTTAAATTATTGAAAAATTCATTTTGAAAACGTAAAATGAAACGAATATTTCAAACAACGTAACTGCGTTACATTCCAATTGCCGTAAGGTTCTGTACTATCATGAAAATTTTATGCAGTTGTAAATATAGTTCTTTATGGTATGCAAATACAAGACGTATTTTTTTGCAGAAGTTTGCTTAACCTACATCAAATTTTGACTCATCTACTCCAGTTCCTAATTTGCATACCTTTAAAATTTCCTAATTTCCTAATTTTTTTCCTTTTCCTAATTTGCATACCTTTAAGGTATGCAAATACAAGACGTATTTTTTTGCAGAAGTTTGCTTAACCTATAATACATCAAATTTTGACTCATCTACTCCAGTTCCTAATCAGACATCCCTGAAGTTGTAAACAGATGCACTGCATAGCATAACTCATCACTAGCCTAAATTTGAGACTAGATTTTGTATCTGCAGAAGCAATAGCCGTTCATCACGAGGGCTGCTCAATCGTAAGAGCAAAATCCAGAAGTAAGACTCGCATGAAAAGATCAAATACTTGACGGCATTCATTGATCTACACCGTGCATAACTGCTGAGCTCACATTTATTGAGATTGCGGTGGTTAAACTAGGAATATGATAATAATAATGATCAGCTATCTATTAGATGCTCATTATTACTTTGTCGAAGGGCATCAAAATATTTGAAATCAGCTCTGACTTGGACTACCGTGCCTTCATTTAAACAGGTACTGATTAAATCCAGCAACCTTGCTTTTCACTGCTCTTAATATTTGTAGAAAGTTGTTTTTAACATCAAATTCAACTTCTATTAGTACTATATTACAGATTCATCATACATTTCGTCCGAAATTTTAATACTAATACTTTCGTATTTTTGTAATACCTTAGTCACCGTTAGCTTCCGTGTATCAATTGCATAGCCGATAACATTCCATGTTTAAAATTTTTTTTATAGTACTTTACTCCAACAGTCCAGTGTGCGTTAGGGTCATTCTTCAATAAAGAATCTCAAGTTCTCAAGACTACATGTAATTTCCGATTTCTAAAGTCCAGCTATTTATACTGCTTGTAGAGCATGAACTACACTTTTGAGTACTTGTACACTTAATTTAAAATGTGCAATAATGACGTTTTTGCGAGTGCTAGCTAGTGTGCACTGAGGCAGTCACAACCTTGCAGAGGTAACAGTTGCTAGGATGATCAACTGAAAACATACTTCATTTTACCTGAAGTCAGAACCAGGAGATGCCCACTGCTATAGCCTAAGCAGAATGTATAGCGAAAATAAATACTAGAAGACTTGTACAGTTGAAAACCGCCGACAAAGCATGCTATAGTAAGAACTTTTGCAGACCTTGTACGGCAGAAGGTAAACAAATTAATGTGATTTCTAATGAATTACACGGCTTAAAAAGAACTTTAATATGCCGGAATATTTTGTACAAGCCGAACCGGTTCGGAACGATGATTGATTTTATCAAGAGGATTGACATTTAATTGCACCATTTCTGGCATCAATAATATGAATTCAAACTTCACTACTTATTTCACTTTCAAGCACAGAAAAAGACGAATCCTTTCTAGTGCCAAACGACAAATGGGTCAAACAAGGTCATCCTGCTTATGAATTAGACTCGGTAAGAGGGCGGTCGTGTAATCTTCTTAGTGGTTTCTAAACTTGACCTCGACCTGATGTACTTACGTCTCTCCTAGGTCTTCCCTCAGTATAGAACCTGTGACGGCTTCGTAATATTGAAGGGGTATGGTAATCAAGCTAGCATTTGCAACAAATTCAGGTTAATCTAATTTCAAAATCATATGCATTCTGTGAGGTACATCTCGTAAAAGTAAGAAAATTCAACGTTATACACAATTAAGGGGTAAATTACGTTTTGTGACAGGAATGATGGGAAATTATAAACAAAAGACTCACACAGTTCAGTTTACCTTATTATTTTATTGAACGTTTCTAGGGTTTCTAGAAAGAACAAGAACAATTGACTAAATCAAACATAAAATCTTACTTACGAATAATTTTCCACTTTTTCCTAATCAGTAGTAAATCGGGCTTAGCCCAAGTATAATATTTTTAGTAAACATTTAAGTCCATGATGTTTTGATTTATGCCACTACTGTTTTTAAACACGTCTTTGCACTTACTAATTACAGCTCGTTTTTTGAGCCTGATAATGATCGTCATAATTATGCACTGCCAGAAAAATTATAATTATTATTCGCAGCTGAACTACTTTGAGCTGGACTCAGGATCTATAAATGTAGGGGTTGAATTTGTAGCCGTAGCCAGAATGACTGCTAGGAGGAAATCGTCCCACAATATACATACATGATTTTATGCCCAGCACGTTGAGTTTTCATCTAAAGATCGCTTCTGTTTCATCTCGGCGCTTTCCGAAAGTCAGATCAAGTTCCATGATACCTGGAATTATCTTCTGAAGTGTAAACGGGGAAATTTTGATAGTTCATCAATGCAGAAAAATAAATTGTACGTGGATATCGGTGACAGTAAGATTCCAATTCGAAAAATTCAAGTTCTATTCATCTTAAAACACGCGTATCAATGGAAAATTGTCTACAGTAGGAGCTAATTTGATCTTATAAGTGGAAGCTTATAAGCTTTCTAGTGACTGCATGTACAAAGTAAAGATTTGTACCGACTAGGCAACCGCAATGAAGATGTTATGGAACTAACAGAAAGATCAAAACTTCTAATGTACATAGTATTTCATCACTACACCATTATGACAAATATAGTCTATGGATCTGTTAGGCATAAATTTATTGTATTTCCAACGTGAAAATCTGTTCTACTTGAGCCACTTAAACTCTTTATTATTTTATTCATCATCTTCCTATTATTTCGGCGTTTCTTGATAACTTTTTAGTGTAGATATGACATTGTGTTCTATTAATTTTCATAACTTTATCATGATATCTGTTATTGGTACTCGCACTAAATGTTTCTTTTAAATTCGAAAATAAAATGATCATTTTTACTTTGTTTGGTTATGACCTGTAACGTTTAGTCTTTAAATTCATATTTTTTACTACTGAATTTAAAAAAAATCGCCCGGCCAAGTAGAAGTTTCACTAGTTTTCTTTTTCATGAAATACAATTCCTCTGAATGAAAGCTTGCTTGTTTTCACCGCTGTTTATAACTATGAGTATTATTATTATATTTTGCCGGGCTTGAACGCACCAAAAATGGAATGTATTTCATACCAACCTCGAAACAATGTGCAAAAAAATATATTTCTGTATGTGCTCTTCATTGCCCTTCCTCTGAATGAAAGCTTGCTTGTTTTCACCACTGTTTATAACTACGAGTATTATTATTATATTTTGCCGGGCTTGAACGCACCAAAAATGGAATGTATTTCATACCAACCTCGAAACAACGTGCAAAAAAATATATTTCTGTATGTGCTATTCATTGCCCCACTGATCATATAAATTTCTGCATGCGTTACTGTCACGATGATCATACCAGTGAAATCCTTAAGTCGTATACTGAAATTTGGTTTTATAAGAACGAGCACTGAGGAATACATTGATTTAGATAAATTTGAACACCAGTTTTCACATATAAAATTTTCATTCATAATGCGATCTAAAACTTATGATAAGTGAAACAAGCTGAAATTTTGTAGTCGAACGTCAATTAAAATCTCACAACTACATTGCAAAATTCAAACTTCCCATCACTATCCTATTAATTGATTTATTACCCAGGTTTTGCAAGAATTAAAGGAACTTTACGCTGGATTTTTAAATTTTGTGCTATTTCTGAACAACATTCCTACATGCATCACGTATCTCTTCAATTTTGAACGAAAATTTCAAACCTGAAGTTTTTTCTTCCCTCAATGCATTTCGAATGTCGAAGTCACTCAGGTTTTTGTCTGGTAGGGCTTGTGTGTGCCCTTTTTTTAAAACTCAGGTTGATTATACGATGACCTTCCTTTTGGTCTGTGCATCATACCTAATCTGGTTTGCATTCTATTTTCATGAACAACGTGCCAGTAAAATGGTAATTTTTAGGCTGTTCTTCCTATAGAGCGTCATTTAATTATTTGACACCATTTGCTTCGTTGTGCGCATTTTTCCCTTTCGTTTAATCAAGTATTATCATTTACGTCAGAATGATGTATTTCTGGAAAAAATTTTCATCGTGTGTCAAATTTGATTCCAAAATTCATCAATTTTTGTAGTTTCTCTTCCGCTGTATTCAAGTACTGAAAGGAAAAATATTGTGTTACTCAACCTAATAATTATAGCATTAGTCCAAGTCCAAAAAAATCGGTTATCTCCTGATCAGCCAAGGAAATCAGCTCACTAAGCTAGAATCATCACCGTTCAGCTTGGCAAAGATAGGACGTTTTTAAACGTGAAATATAAACGCTAATTTTGCATAGTTATATACTCAAGCTTAGTATTTCTCATGTTAAATACTTTCAAACGAAGAAGGCCTTCGTGAGACACGCATCTAAAAGAAATCATAGCCCGACTTAGAAGACGATAACACAGAGCTACTAACAAGCTCAATGCTCTCCATTGTGACGGCTTTAAAGAAGCCCTACAAAGCCATTCACTGGACAGCCACAATAAAAACTTGAAGGCACGGAGACCTCTATCACTTCTACGTCTGCATTTCCAGGCGAGGTACGCACTAACTGCGCTCTTCTCTTCACAGAACACTTCCAGGACATCAGATTCTTTATTTCGGAACAATCCGGTGAGACTTCAAGCACACAAATTGTACGTCAAGTACTCGCAATGTATTGAGAAATCGTCCTCATGGCTATTACACGAAGCAAGGAAAAATTTCCCAATCGCCTTAGTGAATGGTGCACTGAGTCGTTGTAAGCATCCATTGTAAAATTGGAAAAAACTGTTTTCCGTCGCCAGTTGAACACTTGTTTGTAACACCTGATAATATTATTTTCGAAATTGATTCTATTGTCATTTATGATCATGGACAGTGGTAGTGGAGGAGAATTTGAGTGTGAATTGGTGAGCATTACTTCAACAGATGACGAAAGCGTGGACGCCCAAATCGTACCTAGGATAAACATAGAGAGTATAACGACAATCGAAACTGGATTCACGGAGGAAACGACAAACGAGAAAAATAAAGAAATGAGTACCAATGGCTCTCAAAGTCCTGAGAATGACTGCACTAGTCAATCATCAAGCACTTGTGACAGCGCCGACTTCTCTATCGTTAAGGAAACCAAGCGTCGCTGTGGGAAAACCACAAGCAAAGAGATTCTGCAAAGAGTTTCCGAACTCGTTGAATATTATCTTAGTGATGATAATCTTATCAACGATATGTTCCTTTTAAAACACGTTACGAAACATAAAGAAGGTTACGTATCTCTGAAATTGTTAGCGAATTATAAGAAACTAAAACGCGTGCGTAAGGACTGGACAGTATTAGTTGAAGCATTAAGAGATTCTGCTACACTCCAGATGAACGAAGACTGTACAAAGGTTAAAAGGCGTAAAAAACTTCCCTGCGAACTTGAAGAAGATACAAGGATTTTCAGGTCAGTCATAGGATACGAAATTGCTGAGTCGGTTGCTGGAATGGAAAAACTTGCAGAAATTTTTAGCAAATTCGGAGATATCGATTCAATCCAATTGCACAAGCCTGGAGGTAGATCATTCCCTGAGATTGCACTGGCAGAAAAAGAACTACCAAATATTGCAGCGAGTCTTTGTTGTTTGGTGGTGTTTGACAAAGTGCATTGCGCTCGTCTAGCTCTTAAACACCTGATCAACCACGCTGAACTAAAAGTAATGCCAGTACCAAAGCGTAAAACTATGCCTGACGGAAAGTTCGATGCCAGTTATGTACCTCGAGAGTACGAGAGTGCATACTTCAGTGCTTCTGACTTAGAAGATCCTGGTTCTCCTTTTTCGTTCCGAGCGCATACTCCTCAATGGAACTCATTTTCCATGTTACCGTCTAACAACTGGCGCAATCGCTGCCTTTCTCCTTCTTCGTCTACAGCTTCTCCAGGAAGCAGTCGTAAGAGAATTTCAGGAATATCTTTCACTGACGAAAGAAGTTCTTCAAGATTAGGCACTCACTTCAATAAAACAAGATTTCCCATGAACCAAAACATGTCAACTCTTCCAAGGCGAGTCATGGTGGCTCGTCCAATGCAAACGCCCCCCGACTCTCCCGTGCCGTTTCGACGATTAGCACACCACCTCCAGACGGCTTCAGCCCCTAACAGTCCATGGACACGACGCAAAGTACTATCCAGAAATGACATGAACATCTCGTGTGACAACAATTGGACCGTGTCACCCAGAGAAACAAACGCTCCCCCAAACGTGGTCAGGCTTCCTAGAGGTCCCGACAACACCCGAGGCTTTCATGGAACTGTAGTGCAACGGCTTTAAAAACTAGTTTTTATACCTTATTTTGCGGCAAATCAATGTAAATTTTGATCCCGTAGCGATTAAATATAAAAACTTTATTTTAGTTACAAAAAAAATTAGATTTTTAAGCCTTAAAATGTTGAGAGTGGCATTACTGATTCCAACAGGCGCATCATATGAAAGTATAGCTGTCATATAATATCCTATCGATTCGTTGCTATATTTTCGATCCTTTCGATGAGTAGGAATAGTTAATTCATGTGTTCAATTCTAATGTGTTTGCAAGACTCTGCAGTTGTTTAGAATTTCCCTGCTTCTCAATTTTCATCAGTGTGTATAATTTTTGCGTAATTAAGTGCTAGGCAGTTTCTTCTTTTAGTAATCTTGTGATTTAATAGCAATAATTGCGTTAGTGAAAAATAATTTTGATAGTCAATCGTATTAATACCTAGTTTAATTTCATTCATGTCTTCACGTTTAATTATTCATGTCTTTTTATGTACTTATAGCGTTGTGCTGCTGTAAAATTTACTATTGTGTCTCTGTCACGGCGCTGACCTACAGCATTGCTCCTCAAAGCCAGCCCGGCTTTCCTTCTTAGATCTGAACATTTATTTGCTTGCCTGTGTTTCTAAAACGTTGCTAGCAGTCATCTGATGCTTGTGAAGAATGTTATGGTTTCTTTTATTCACATATTGACTGTTCGGAAGAAGACAAGTTGTGTATCATAATTGCTTAACCCTTTAGCGACCAAGTGGACTATTCGGTCGCCTTTCACGGTCTTTGGGAGAATTGTTCTAATAATTAAACAGTGAGCAATATGAGGTTGCTACTAGGTTTGAACGCGGCGGCATGTTACAGCGTCGTTCTTTTAGCTGCCTGGCTCTCAGCGTGCTTCATTGCATCAGTGACAGACGGTCTTTGTGAGCTTAAATGTAGAAACTAGAAAAACAATTTGCTGGCTAAAGGGTTAATCAAAGCAGGAATTGATTTAAGAAAATTCATCGTTGCACTTCGACGCATAATTTGTAGTCTGCACCTTGGAATATTCTCTTTTTGTATTTTATTTCTTTTTTTCATAATTAGACTTTGTTTTTCAATAATATTTTTTGTGTGCCGTATGTACAGGTATTGGTCTTGATTTATATTCGAAATTTTAGTTTATTGTTCCAATTGAAGTTCCAGCCTCGTAAATACATCACCCAACGAAAGAAGACTGGTATATCATTCTTCCCTAAGTTAATCGTGAAAGTACTATTTCCTGTAATGTTTCCTTTTAGCAGTATATTTTCAGACCAGAAGAGCTATTTTACTGTTGGTATAATTATTGTCAGTAAATCTTGTTCTAGAACGATTTCTTTCAAAATCGACAGTTCATCGCAATTCCTCAGGTTTATCGACGAATATTTTGTATCGTACAAACGTCAGGAATTAATGTTCTGATAAGAATAGAATGAGGCTATAGGAACGAACCTTCTGGCCCATTCTTGGGTCGGATAATTACTTCGATAATTATTCGGTTGTCTATCCAAGTCCCATGCCGTATTTCTAGCCGCGTCAACCATGTCGGCAGCGGGATTCGAACCCGGGTCTTTCCGCTCGCAAGCAGATTCGCTCACCAGTCGACCAAGCTGGTGTTATTCACATATAAGCTATCATTATATTTAAATAGATAAATACCTCCTGAAAATCTCACTGTACACTTTCTTCACAGTTCCACAATATTGTACAAGTTGTGTGATGAGCGTAGCAGGTTGAATAATTTTTTTCTTCAACAATTATGTAAATTAAACGATTCAATTGCATAACTCAAAAGATTAAATGAATTTTGTTAAACCTGTTTTATTCCAAACAAACTTTTGCCCACCATACTTGTCAATTGAACTTTTACATAGACACTAGCACTGAATGGAAATCTCGGAATAAAGGGCACAGCAAACACATTTTTTGTTTTAATGAAGGAAACTATGCCGGTAAACGCATCCATGCAAATGAAACTCATAGAAGACTGACGTTTTAATATCGTTCATCATCCATTCTAACGATGAGACACTGAGAAGGAACCTCACAGAATTAATAAACATACATCAATGGATCGTGCTCATGGCGCACGACCTCAACATACAATATATACACCTAAACAAACATCCCAGCGCTATTACTCAATGAGACCAAAGGTAATGTACAACACAATTCCAGCACACGTTCCCAGGGGTTGATGTCAAAAATGATGCTCTAAAGCCTGAACTAGGCCGAACATCAAGTAGGATAAAATTAATACATGACATCAATAATTCATTAAGAAACCAACTACATGACTCCAACTAATTAGGGTGAATGAAAAGCCTTAACGATAAACGAATATTAAGAGACAGTCCCAGAAGCGGTGCCCAGGACGATGAAAAAAGAAGAAAAAAGGATTAAATCGGACGCATTTGTACCGGTTGATAAAAATGATGTTTAAGGAAGAACTAGTATTGAAGTCGTCAAAAGACGTTGAATACGGCACTCGAAATAATGAGCATTCTTTTGGCCCTGAGCCCTTCAAAATCCTAGAAACGGATGCAGCTAATACGCGGGAACAAACTGGCACTGGCTATAAACATCAATTTGTATTATTCGATAATTAAGATTAATTGAAAATTTACAGGAAAATTAGGACCAATACATCCTCAATCAAAAAATGACAAAAGGTAACAAATTTTACGAAATATCGACAAATTTTTTTCCCTTGAACGCTACACAAACAGACGTCACACACTCGATGTCAGTTTCTCAAGCTGTTAAAATATGATTTAAGCTAATTTTGCAACAGTACCTGCATAAGAACAAGTTTTGTAGAACATGAAGTACATGAATTATTTGATAAAATACTAAAATTTCAATGGCCATGAGCAGCCTTTGAGAAATTTTCCTGGCTTGAAGAATGTAGAACATACGTTAGAAACTTTGAATTCTTTACGCTTCAATGAGCTCTTTTCTTACTAAAATTGCTTAATTAACCTTTTGACATAAACGACATTTCTCAACAGTATTGTAATATTATAATTAAAAATCTTGTATTCAGAAATTAAGCCACAGTCTCACTGTAGTCGCGGCGACCATCGTAGTGAAACAGTTTAATTAGGAGAACTGAATTCTTCAATCGTTTGTTCAAGCAACTAAAGAGGCACCACAAAGCGCTAAGTGTTGTTCGTTGCAGGGACAGATAAGCATCTAAATGAAATAAAAAAAGCAAAGTGAGAAGACAAAAGGAAAAGAAATGCAGTCATTCAAGCTATAACTCGAAACACTGACTCTTACCATGGGAAATAACGGGATAATCGAGTCCATCCCTATTCTAAAACAAAACCCACAACAAACTCCTTTCAAGTATTGCTAATTGTGTATTGAGTAATTAAAGGTACCACTGAGGAACACCACTTCCTCCAAGTAAACTGACGAGGTGAGATACGCGCAGCATACAATTTCAAGAAAAATGCCCAAATTCTATTTATCCCTCAAGGAGCGTTATGTTTCAAGAAACAGTACGGTGTAAATGCTCTTTTTCAGTGCATTTTTCTGCACTGAGGAGTACCCATGAACAGTAGGGTATATTTCTATCTGAACTTAAAAACGGAGAAACATAACTCACATGGAGTTGAACTTCCATAATGAGATATCAAAGCAAACTATTAAACACAGCCACACTGCCATTCTCAGACTGAGCAACACTGCCATTCTCAGACTGAGCAACACTGCAGCCAAAGCAACTTCAGGGCAAGTATAATAAAAAATAACGCGAGTATATATTATAACCTGCGTAAGAATGCACTTTAAAGATCGACTATAGAAGCATTGCTGAACACTCACAGTACACCCCAATTCCCTGGAGTGAATACAAAATCCCCTTCGACAGGATTTCTGCAAATCCAAGAAACCGTATTATTAGTTTCTCCATATTAACACGTTAACCGCCACATGTACCACCGGTGGTACATTTGAGGATTTCACTTACCGCCGCATGTACCACCGGTGGTACATTTCCAAATTTTTAATAATTATTTTCAAAAATTAATTTAAAATATTTACGGAAGGTTAAATGATAAAGTCGTGGCGGTAGTGACAAATCTCTGATATCAGGCATGGCGGTTAACGTGTTAAGTTTACACCTAACACGGTATGCGAGACACGCAGTTCCTGGATTTAGCAATGTCTGAACCCTCCACTGAATCCCACATATGAACAAACGTTCCTAACAGACACTAAACCATACTGCTTACGAGAAACCGGTTTCAGAAGCCAATTCAAAATGCATAAAAATATCAACACTCGTCACACCAAAGGAACGTTTCACTGTGCAACAGCAGACAGAGTCTATTTTGAATCGTAACGCATCGCCTTTGAAGTAACAAAAATTACTTTTAGGAATCCACAGCCATGACTTTACTTAACTGAACTACTACAAATAGAATTTAGACAACTTTCCGTCCAGTCGCAGGGGCTCGAACTTAGCAATACACCTCCATCCTCTCAACCATTACCAATAACATAGATCTGACCCAACTGAAATAAAAGACTTATCGTTTAGTACGGATTTCTAAGTATTACATGGTTTGGGGGTTAGAAACTGCGGGCATTTCTTCCAGTGTTACAAAATCGTATCTTTTTGTTGCCAGACGAAGCAATTCATAGGAGTGAATGGCTAGCACATTTGGGAGGTACTCTCATTTTCCCTCTCAAAATACTCATGACTAAGAACTCCACTCCGACTCCATGACGTTGTCATTAGATCCTCAGAAATTCCTTGCAGCATACAAAGAAAGATGATAAATGATACAAAGGATATAAGTTTTGAGTTGCATGAGATGAATCAAATGTTTAAACAAATAAATGAAAAAAACAGGAAGTAAAGAAAAAATTGAAAATTACGATGATAACAATTGATCTCCTACCTAAGTTCAGTGACATTAGACAAGATCACGACGGTAGGTGAGGAGGACACACAGCTGTGGAAGGGAACTACGAGCTCACATCCTGTTCAACACCTTACAAACATGTACAAACACTCTGAAGGAAACAAATAAAAACTCAATAGCACAGAATAGTCAACCCAACAAAAAGTGAGAGTAATTTGCCCACAAGCATCTTCTGAACTAAAAATCAGATTGACTGACAGAATATAGATCAAAATTTGTAGAACTTTGAGATTCAAATGAAATAGGGTCACACGTAGAACTAATGAAGGCATCACTGCGACCGATCTACTTATGTTCAACTGGCGCACCCTGCAAGCTAACACACAAAACTAGGTAATTGGATTTACTAGCGCGCATCACAATTTGAACAAATTTACCATCAAGTAGGCGAAGAACCCTATCCTGACATCCGAGAAAGTGAAATGGCCCAAAGCAAAGAAAATATTTGCATATAGATGGATAAATTGGTGGTAGCACTATTAAAGACCTCTTAATACAAAGGAAAAACAAAATGAGAATGAAAAGAAACGACAATATTATCATACTTAGGATTTAATGATAGTTAACGATCAGTTTACGTCATCCCTACAATGACACCCAGGAAATATCTTTTTAAGTGGCACCACAATAACAAAAATTTCTGTCTCTCAGTTGGCACAATCCGCAACAGCCAGTAACAAAAGACAACGTAAGTACTAACGTAAGATTATACCGGAGAGTAAATCATCCAAAGAATTCGGTGGTACTCCTATTATCACGGCAGATGACATTTGAAGTAACTCAAACGACTCCGTATATCTGAAGTATTCAATTCCGAAGACAACCCAGTCAGCTGGCTAGATCAAAAACTATGAGTATCCCTATCACTGGGTTGAACTTTGGGGAAACAGTGATTCAGAGTACGTAAGAAAACAATGCAACATTCCCTTTACTGGTAAAAAATCTCAAAATAATAAGAATTCTATCGTGAAAATGAAACAAGATCACTAACCATAATACACTCACAAATACAATCAAGCGTTTAAGGATAGGTGAAAAAAGCAATGCATGACATAAATTAATGCCGTGCTCATTACTTCAAAACGCAGAGCAATGATAGTAAACAAGGAATTAAAACGTAAATATTGCTGTAAAATATGTTCTTTCCGAGCCATATGAAAGATTTAAAATTTGAAAGGAAATGGAATGTTAAAATGGGCTACATTGCACTTAGATTTCTTGACCTGATATTGCAGCCGGAAAGAGGGCCTCAAACCTTTGAAAAAATACTAGATACATGCGAAATCCATAAAATATATATAACAAGAAACGGCTTGCCACCAAAAGTGAGTTCTATGTTTGATCCAAAGTGCCAGACGCAGAGCATTTGAAGGTGAACAGCCTGCTTTAGTCTTCAAAAGTAAAATAGTTTGGTGTTTCACAGATGAAGCAGACCAAAACGATAGACACGTATTTTTGACACACGGCACACACAAATGATTCATCAACAATGTCATAAAATTTTATCCATTTACAATAAACCAATATTGCAGTGAAAATTTTGACATTAACAGAGACGTTCATTTTTAATATTTTTTCAACTTCAGAGCTACAAAAACGTAATCCTCGAGTTACATTAAACTACAGGTTACGAAGAAAAATGAAAGTAGTATGCAAGTTCATACGTATCAAGAAGTAAGACAGTTTGCATAAATACGAAGGAAATAAATCGCGATACACGGTTATTCTCAGGAAAATAGGCAAACTCTTATTATTAATATAGTATACAAGGTCAAGAGTAGCAATGAAATTCCTCAAAATAACTCATCAAAAAATACATGAAAACATAAAATGACAGGAAAAGATAAGAGCAAGGAGTGGTCGGAATATCATCTGCAACCTCCTTTAAATAAAAAAAACCACGAGCAAAAATAATTTTAACCTAATCCAAGTACTATGCCGTACGCCCACACATGGAAGTAATTATACCATAAGCCCTCATTCTAAGGAGTGCTCAGAAAACTAACAACTTGAGTGGAAAGTTTAGTCTTCTTGGCGAACAGATGGAAACGAATTTTCGCAGTTAATTGCTCATCACAGTTTGACTTTGACCAATACCAACGCAACAAATCAGGAGACGTCACTCGAACGTAAATCCCCATACCTGATTCCATACATAATTGAATTGAAAAGCTAAATAAGTGACATGGCTGATCAGAGCAAAGACGCATAAAATAAGAACAATGATTTACTTGCTCACCATCTCGCAACATGAATACTGAATAGATAGGACACGGAAGAATTAATAACAAACAGTGCATCTCACGCTGAAGAAAAAAGAAAATTAGAATCAGAGGAACACTGCCAGACTCCAAACGAAGAAATAACTGTAAAGCATACAAGCAAAAGACATAGATGGCATGTCGGAATGGAGGCACGGCAGTCGGCAGCTACCACAGATCCGAGCAAGGTAGTGGTAGAGAAGCATGAGGGCTCAAAGCAAGCAGCGCCAAGGAACGGACGCTCACAGAGTTAGAGTTTTGTACAATAGGAAGTTACAGATAAGAAAGCTAATCAAGAACAATTTTTCAATCGTTCAGCGCTTGTAGTTTCAGTCGGGTAAAAATGAGGTATAAGGAGCACATAGCTTCACGAAATCGACGGTAGGAATACATCTATGCCTTTCACTAGAAAAATAAATAATTTTCAGCCTCGAAATTTATAACTGCTTCGAAATATAAGAATGCACGAAAACAACGGTGACTTGATGGTGAAAAGCATTACCAGTATGATGTATACTACTCGAGTTGAAATGTACACCAATATTTTAAGGCTGTTATGAACCTTCGAAAGTTAAAATTACATCAATAGCATTCAGTGACTGATCAGCACGCAGAACAAATATATATTAATTCTTACGTAATTGCATACATTACATTCATCAATATGTAAAAAAAGCCAACATTTTTACTGCGACTTTTTCAAAATATATTTTTTCTAGCACTCAGAATTGTCTGCTACTTTCCCTCACAGTCCTGAACCAAAGCCCACAGTATTGAACATAAACTGTTCTTGGGTGATCTCTCTACATCATTAACTCGATCATGTACACACTAATTAGACAATTTATGTGTGCTAAATAAGAGAATTTACTCTTTCAAGATGATTGCAGTAGAATGTTAAGGGGGTAAGTTTGCAAGAGAATTCAGTGGACCCAAATAGGTGGGAGATCAAGTTATAAACAAAACCTCTTTTCGCGAGCAAGAAGTTGACAAAACACAAGTCAGGTTTTCAATGTGAACAAGCCACCTCCATCGTACAACGCACACCAGTTCAGTGTAGGCCAGCATCAAACCAGGCACTAGTAAAGGACAATTGAAAATAGCTAATTGTACCTCATCACAAGGGAGGAATTTCAAAATGTACTAACTTTTCGCCCCTCCAGTCGCTATGCAACTGCAATCCTGCTTCCAGGGGTCTTTCATTGTCGAAACTAATGTATTTTAATACCGGCCAAGGTCTCACGGTACTCTACAGAAGTTGTAACACTCCAACAGTGGGAGTCAACTCATTAAAGATGGATGTCGCGTAATCAACAGCTGGAATATATTTTTATTATACAGTATAATAGATCTGAAAAAATTCACCACCAATAACTAAGGTCGAGCCCAATTCAAGGAAAGTGTTTCATTGTTTTAATGTAGCATCCTCTTGCTGACACTTAATGAGGAGCTCTATTTTTCTTCTAAATTGAATGAGACTAGGACTGCAAGAAAAATACGGTTTTAACAATCGTTGAAACCAACGTGGAATATCACCTGACGCACACCATAATTTTCATCATGAAAATCGATCAGATCTACAAGATATTTGTGTTTTCCGTGAATGTAGTCCGCTAACAAGAAAACTATTATTCCTAAGAAATGAGTCAAACGAAAGATCTTGAAAAGGCTTGCAACTGGCAGTGATTCCTAGATGTTGCCGGCCGTGAAGAGGAAGCCACCAGAGTTGAGGGGCGTTTTAGGAGACGCGCACATGTACATGAAGTCGTCTGCATTGAGATGAGACCTCGTCAAAATGGGTTCACTGGCTGACCGGTGTAGCTTAGGCAGCGACCGCACGATCGACTCCAAATTAGCCAGGATCTGCTCACGAGAGGTTCATTAAATTATGGTAAACACCGATGTTCAATACTCGACTACCAACGTGATGCTAACTTCCTGTTAACTGTTACATGTAGTTACATCAATTCTGTATCACTTAAAACAGAATGTTTTAATGACAGGCGTAAAAACTCGACAATCCATCACCAATAAGTAACTTTTATTGACAGTAAATTTTTACTTGAGTCAATAAGACAAATACACAAATTTAATACAGTTTAGAAGTTTCGAAGCATTACATACCTTTCGTAAAATACTTTTTTCCCATGTCCGTATAATCGCAAAGAACTTTTACAATCAACCTCTGCCATGCCTAAATTCACATCTGTTATTCTTTACAAAAATTCTCCATGTCTGTTTTAACTATATTAATGAAATACAATACAACAATGACACACATACAACGTATGTGTGCCATCCGGAGTGAAAGGGTTAAATGTCCGTAGACTTCATTTCAAAATTCTCTTTACGAATATCCTTCCCACTATGTAACAAGAGCAATAAAAAGACACCAAGTACTAGACTGGAAAGGGAGAGAGAGACCTGAGGGAAGAGCGGTCTGTCGTCCCTGTTGAACTTGATGCAATCGTTTAGCAGCCGCCGGATTGGTTTGGGTGTGTCAGAACGCAGTAAACCAGTGTCAGGTCGTAACAGGCCACACCCCACACGAAACAGGATCTGGTCTTTACTGTTGCTGTTCGAGTACGGCAGTGTGCCTGTGGCAAGAATAAATCACATTGAAGTATAGCACAGTTCTTAAAAATTAAGACTCGTAAACATTTTCACCAATGAAGTTCTAAGCCTGTATCTCTCGATTTAGTATTGAACTAATCAGAAACTCAGAAAATGCACTAATAAATTCAATCATTTCATTTACAAAGGTAATTAATCGATGTATATGAAAGGGAATCCACCTTCATTCTCTTTTGTGATACGGAAAGCGGATTTCTAAAGATCTCTACCTAATATTCTTGTGTTTGCATTAATTTCTCTGCAAACACGTAATGCTACATACACAACTACGTCAACTTATCTAATTATCTTCACAGAATTCAATAAACCACTAATTCCCGCTGCCGACATGGTTGACGCGGCTAGAAATACGGCATGGGACTTGGGTAAACAACCGAATAATCATCGAAGTAATTATCCGACCCAAGAATAGGCCAGAAGGTTCGTTTCTATAGCCTGATTCTATTAATTCTCCTAGCAGTACTTGTCTCCCAGTTGAACACCATGATACTAATCGGGTTCATCCGATAGTCACTTCTGTTATCTTCAGCAATCAATGTATGTACTTAGTTTGAATATGTTGCTTTCAGAATCCTTTGAGTACCTTAATATTCCATTCATTGTACCATGTTTAAGAAAGTTTTATAACATGCTATAATACCTGAAAAATTCCATTCATTGTACCATGTTTAAGAAAGTTTTATAACATACTATATTACCTGAAAAATTCCATTCATTGTACCATGTTTAAGAAAGTTTTATAACATACAATATTACCTGAAAAATTCCATTCATTGTACCATGTTTAAGAAAGTTTTATAACATGCTATATTACCTGAAAAATTCCATTCATTGTACCATGTTTAAGAAAGTTTTATAACATGCTATATTACCTGAAAAATTCCATTCATTGTACCATGTTTAAGAAAGTTTTATAACATACTATATTACCTGAAAAATTCCATTCATTGTACCATGTTTAAGAAAGTTTTATAACATGCTATATTACCTGAAAAAAGCTCAAAAAGTACAATTCCGAAGGCGTACACGTCACTCTGGAAGGAGTACGGAGACTCCTGCTCCATTCTGATCACCTGCACAAGCAACAAAAATATAATATATAAATAAAAAACTTGCAATAAATTGCAGCTATGTCTCTTTTTTTTAAATGGAAGATGTAAAGCTAGGTTTCAAATTCTGCCTACTAGGCACTATCAAATCACATAAACTATGTAACAACAAAATACGAAAATAACTACAAATAAAGTCCTTTAGAATAGTAAAATACTGTGTTCACAAACTGCTGCTCCTATCATTCCACTTGTGAATACATTGTTGTATTGTGAAACTATAGACTAAACAATCACATACATAATGACTGTCATTAGGAGAAATAGTGACAACGCTGAGATAAATACATATGATAAATTCAGAGCAAAATCCATGATTAAGACATACAGATCAAACAATTGATTAAAATCCATGATTAAGACATACAGATCAAACAATTGATTAAAATCCATGATTAAGACATACAGATCAAAATCCAAGATTAAGACATACAGATCAAACAATTGATTTAAGCACATCACTAAGCACAGATAGACAATTTACGATCAAAATATGAATGATATGAGCAACTTGTGCACCGCCATACGTTGAAACGTTGCAATGAATTGGGTACAGAATACTTGTGCTGTTCAAACATGAGTTGTATGCAATACTCGTTATACGGTAAATCTGCGTTACTGAAAACCTTACAGGAAAATCGAAATTACCGTACACCGAACCCATTATAACGCGTAATAATAAGATATGTGTTCCAGCACGTCGAAAGGCACTCCTACAGACATGAAAATAGTCACCGTAACTGTGAGTCTTTCGGATAAATAATTACCGCATAACGAGGACTTGTCTCGCACCTCACATTGAGATGGGACACGTACCTCACGTAGCGATGGGACCTTCATAGGTACTAGACCTTCATAGGTACTAGACCTTCATAGGTACTAGACCTTCATAGGTACTAGACCTTCATAGGTACTA
>VCRD01001520.1:3830-15326 GCA_006783055.1 Trinorchestia longiramus | reverse complement strand
TAGGTACTAGACCTTCATAGGTACTAGACCTTCATAGGTACTAGACCTTCATAGGTACTAGACCTTCATAGGTACTAGACCTTCACAGGTACGTAATAGTCCTTGACTGACACGTACCTCAGGTGCCATCCACAGGATGCTGCCGGATGGCTGCATGATCTGACGCCCTGAACCGCTCTCCTGACTCCATCGTCCACCCTGAGTACAACACAACACTCAGTTAATTGTAATTGTGTTTGTCGTTGACGGCAAATTCAGTGGCCGTCTCAGTCACACTCACACGAAGAGTGTTTCTTTACCAAACTCGGCATTTGAGAGAAGCAATAACAGCACAATTACGCTCACCACACAAGCTATGAAGCCCTGAGAACCAGTTACTACCATCAGTACTCAAGTATTGCACGTTTGGAATTAGATGTGCTTTGTGCTAGCAGTACATTTATGCGCAACACAGGCCACTACTGATGAACATAATTAGTACTACTCTCTTAACGGATAGATGTTAGTTTAGTAGGCCTCGTCATGGCGTAAGAGTACTAACACAAATTACTCTCGAAATAATACGCTCTTTCAAGAATAACACACCTGAACTTCAAAATTTTTTACTCCTCATGGACATGAAGCAAAGGAACAGAAGTGCAGTGAAAACCTCACCTTGACCGTCGCAAGCCCGAAGTCCCCAATCTTGACGGTGTAGTCGTCATGTAAAAATATATTGTTCGATTTCAAGTCGCGGTGAATAATATTCTTAGCGTGAAGATAACTGTAAGAAAAAACACATGTTTAGTTCCGAGGAGACTTACCGTCACTCGAATCGCAGGCACACAACCGTGAGCCTAGAAGCAAGTATGTCTACACGCAGGGCAGATAGCATTATAATCGTCGTTGAAATGTGTATTAAAGACAGGAGATAGCCCGCAAACTGTAATTCAAAGAAAAGTTACCCAAGAGTAAAGAAAAAACTAGTGACAACAAAATTGAACATATGTAACCAAAGTTCTAAGCTCCCTTCAAAAAATGTGAAAAATAAATCAATGTAGAAAATAATAAATTGACTGAAAACATCTTATATGACTAAAAAAGTATAGCTACGAAATAACCTTACAAATTTTATTCAATTCATTTCATAAGATTAATACTTTCTCTGATCGGAAACATTTGGTGCAGAGGGGAACCAGGTCTACAAATTTAACTCAAACATTTTACTTTTAATGTTATAAATTATACTTTTTAAGAAACACAAGAAGCAAAGATAAAAAATTTACATGTACGAAGTAAAACCGAAGTCAAACATAGTCGCAGGGCTTCTTATTTCTCAATACACATACATGTATGCCATCTACTCTTCCGACTTTTCTAATCCCATTATTAATAGGATGGGGAAGCAAACTAATGGATTAACTCTTTAGGGCAGGATGGGATACTAAGTAACCCCCCAATTTAGATACATTTGTTGCATGATGGGCCTCAAATCTTGTGCTTCAAAGAGTTAAACGATTTTTAGAAAATGATCATGTCAATTAGCTGGAACGTAATTCAAAATTAGCTCCCTCCTTATATTCTTGACTCATATTGCTGCATAAATTAACGGATGTATCTGCATCGCATGAGTGCGTCATCAGTAACCACTTCCAGAACAGAAAAAGTGATTCTCAAGCAAAATAAAGGCTTTCAAAGACATCCGTATTTGACTGAACCTGAAACAACGCGAAAAATTTGACAGCGGAAGTGAAAGAAGAGAAGGAACCCTGCGCTATAGCTAGGCTTTGAGTTAAGGAGGTACTCACTCCATGCCCTGAGAAGTCTGGCAGGCAATATCGATGAGTGTTTTAAGGGGGAATTTGGTCTCTTGGACGTGTAAATGCTTGTACAGACTCGAGCCTTCACACCACTGAGTCACAATAGCAAGTTCAGGAGTCTTGATGCAGCCCATGAAGAGCAGGATGTTCACGTGCCTGTAGTTCACACAACGGTTAATTTTGAAAACACTGATGTTGATGAAAACACTGATGAGCAGGATGTTCACGTGCCTGTAGTTCACACAACGGTTAATTTTGAAAACACTGATGTTGTTCCCTACAGCTTGAAGTTAATGAATACAAAATCCATGGAGCGTGAGAAATCAAACTAAGTGGCGGAGCAGTCGCAGATGAGCAAATGAAGCTTGAACGACGAAAAATTACATCGAAGCAACTTACATAGGAAACCGCTGACACTGCGTATTTAGAAGTCTCATCAAAAAATGCCAGAAAAAATAGAAACCCTAGCCAAACTAGAAAGTAACGCCAATACATCTGCAGAAAACCGAAAGCTGACACACATTTACTACTCGATACTTCGTGAGTGCCAATTTTCATCAGCTTACTAACGAAAATGTTTGTAAATCATTTAATCTAAGTTTTCCATGATAGTGATTTATATTTTTATTAAGTTAGGAATCATATAGACACCCACCTGAGGCCCTGCACTAAGGCCTGGAAATATGTATAAAACACCCCTAGGGGAAGGGGGTTACCAATTAATTTCAAATTAATAGTGGGACAACCACCATGAACCAAAATAAGTTTGATAAACTAAGGTATATTTTAGAACGGGTTAAAGTATTTATCCTCGAACTGCGCTAACAAACATGGCTTCTTTTCAACTACACAATCCTATTTTTTTTAAACACATCATCCTAACAATTTGTCGTTTGATAGAGTAAAATTGCTCATTCTATACGTAGCTAAANAGTTTGATAAACTAAGGTATATTTTAGAACGGGTTAAAGTATTTATCCTCGAACTGCGCTAACAAACATGGCTTCTTTTCAACTAGAATAGAATGAGGCTATAGGAACGAACCTTCTGGCCCATTCTTGGGTCGGATAATTACTTCGATAATTATTCGGTTGTTTTACCCAAGTCCCATGCCGTATTTCTAGCCGCGTCAACCATGTCGGCAGCGGGATTCGAACCCGGGTCTTTCCGCTAGCAAGCAGACTCGCTCACCAGTCGACCAAGCTGGTGATAGGTGATAGGTGATATTGGCGTTACACAATCCTATTTTTTTTAAACACATCATCCTAACAATTTGTCGTTTGATAGAGTAAAATTGCTCATTCTATACGTAGCTAAAACTAAAATTTATCCATTCGAACATGAAATACTATGCTCTGAAAAAAAAACCAGCAAAATTTTCGACTACGAGCTTTGCTCAAATTTGTAGGTTGCAAAATGTTCAGAAAAATATTCCCGGAAAAAGATGAAATTTTCTGAACATAACAGTATTGGAACATCCAGCACGTACACCAAGTCTTAATTTAAACATTTGTTTTCCACAAAGTTATGAGTGTAAAAAATTTCAAATTTTTTGCATCATAATTTTCCAGTAACTTTAGCTGCATGATGTATGAAAAGTACTGAACTTGAATAGTTCAAACTTTGATGCTAAGATGAGTATACAAATTTATGCAAGAGCTAAAAAGCCGACCATGGTGCTTGCAATGCTTTTTCTAAATCGGCCCTCAAAACGACCATTTCATGTCGTACGATACACACAAAACTTAAGAGCCTCTCAATTAGACCTCCTATGACAACTGCAGCTTCTGGTTTCTCAGTCTGAAACTTCAAAAAAAAGTTTCATGAGTCAATGCCTCAATAAATCAAATTTCATTAAAGTGGAATAGACGAGATGGTGATCACTGGTCCCATTGACATGGAATAATCCGCATGAATGTCTATTTATAATAAATTCGCCAATTTAGAGAGCAATTCTTACCAAAGCTGGAAAAAGAAAACCCATCGCACGTACCTCGTGCGCTTGAGAACAGCGACTTCGTTCTTGAAAGCGTTGTACTGCGCCGGTGTTGGGTCCTTAAAGTTGAGGGTCTTGACAGCTACTATGCCATGCCAGTGACCGCGATGCACAGTCCCGAAGCTGCCGGACCCGATCCGGACGCCCACCAACACCTCCTTACGCGGGATCTCGAAATCCTCAGCAGCATCCTTAGACGATTGCTGGCGGATCTGTGAACATGTACCCTGTCATAGCTGCAGCCAGGCGGGCATGATTTAGAAAAGAATAAGGCAATAGGAATGAGCCGTTTGGCCCATTCTTTGGTCGATACCCAAGTCCCATGCCGAAAAAGTGTTATCACTGAAGCTGCAGGGTAGCTCCTACGTATGAACATTTAGCACATTTGAATTCGTAAGCGAAACGTAGACTATCATCCATCACAACTGCAACTAAATCTCCAAACTAACATAAGCTAAAAATGTCAGAAAAGTACTCAAAAGAAATAATTAGCAATACTGAACGACGGTATTAGCAATATTAATAATATAATTGGCAATATTGAGTGAAGGACGCACGCGTCCAAAAGAAGGGTAGGGAAACACGTGTAGTACGGCATACCAACATGATTTTACACTAATTCCATACAGTAGATTCTTGAAATACTAGTTGTGGATTTTATAAAAGGTAGCTTGTAACGCACACGATTTACCCAAAAGGAATAAAGTAAGTTATTGTCCACGTAATAAATAAGGAATAGAAACAATCTACTCAGCTTGGTCGACATCACCAACTTGGTCGACTGGTGAGCGAATCTGCTCGCGAGCGGAAAGACCCGGGTTCGAATCCCGCTGCCGACATGGTTGACGCGGCTAGAAATACGGCATGGGACTCGGGTAAACAACCGAATAATTATCGAAGTAATTATCCGACCCAAGAATGGGTTAGAAGGTTCGTTCCTATAGCCTCATTCTATTCTATTCTACTAACTGAGAACACGAGAAGAGAGGAAGAAAATTAATTTTTTGTGCGCCAACAATGAGAGAAACTCAGTCTCTTACCTTTTTGCCCGAGACTGTCTCATCAGCAGAGCGAGCTCGAGGCCGGACCTGCTTGAGGGTGTTGGTGGGAGAAGCCTGGGCAGAATGGGAACCTTGGGGAGCATTGCTACCCTGACTGGAGGTCCTTCCAGTAGGGGGAGGGCTATTTCCACCACCCCCGCTAGGTGTGGTTCCTGGAGGAATATTGGGCGCACCTCCACCCAGGTAACCTGGTAAAATGAAGTGGGGATTCAAGAGAGGATTGAGTAAAGAGAAGCTTGAACCTACTGTGTTGCTGCCGTTGCAATAAAACGGCAACTTTCTTTGTTTGGTCGGCCCGTTATGTTTGCTGGTCACGTTACTGGAGTTGAAGATTTTTGTAGTGCAGTGGGAAGAATGAGAACGCATGATGGAAGAAGGAAATTCACGATTTTTCTTACCCGTCCCAGGAGATTTTAACCTTTTGTTCTTGTTTTTGCTCTTGGGCGTTTTTGGACCAATTAAGGAGTTATCGATAGTATTCGACGACCCACTGAAAGAAAAAGCAGTTGAGGTAGTTGTGTTAGACGTTGCAAACGAGCTTGCATTTGGGTGCTTGTTCCCTGTAATTGTCGAAGATTGAGTCATGGGTTTCGAAAAATTGAAGTAGTGGTGACTCTTGGACGAAGACTTTTGGATTGAAGAAGAGGCGGAGCACGAATTGCTGTTATTGAAGAAGACATTATCAGTGGAGGGAGTTGAGGGCGTGTGGAGGAGCTGGAGGCAGTGGTGGCACGATGGATCCAGCTGGTGGTGCAGGTGGTGAGGTGTAGGTGGGTCACTGCTTGCAGCATCACACGCCCCACCAACGCCGTCCTCACTCGTGCTGCCCTCGCTACAGTCGCTGCTGTGGTCATCTGCAGCACGGCAAGACCCACGACAAGGCGCACGGCAAGACCCACGACAAGGCGCACGCCAAGACCCACGGCATGATCAGCAGTAAAACAACATATTTGACGATAGGACCAACGATAAGACCAATGGCAGGATGAACAGCAACCAACGATAAGACCAATGGCAGGATGAACAGCAACCAACGATAAGACCAATGGCAGGATGAACAGCAACCAACGATAAGACCAATGGCAGGATGAACAGCAACCAACGATAAGACCAATGGCAGGATGAACAGCAACCAACGATAAGACCACGAGTAAAACCCACAGAATGAACAATGGCCGAGCCAACAACACAACCAAAAGCAGAATCCTCAAAACGTAAAGTTAAAGAACAAATAATAATAGAAAGAATTGTTGATTCAAAAAAGATTAGTAAAACCTCAACCAATGAGTGTTACGCAACCATAGAGTTTGGTTGTAAGGTTCCTCCAACAAAAGAGTGCCCCCAAACAAAACAATGCCTCCAACCAGAGTTCCTCAACCAGGTTGCCCCCAACCAAAGAGTGTCCGCTGACCATAAAACCAAAAAAGCATCACTCGATGCAGTGGTACATTCCCACGAAGATAAAAAAAATGGTACATATAAATTGAAGACCAAAAAAGACTAAGTATTTACATTAAAAAGAAAAATTTATCGTAATTATCTGGGAATGCATGAAGAGCAACAGCCACACGGAAGAATACCATAATCTTAGTTCAACGATAGCAAGAACACAATGTGAATACGTAAACATTACAACGCGCACGAAAACGGGGAGTAATGATACATTATCATATCCGTTTAAAAATAAAGTCATCGAGAGTGCAATGCACGAAATAATCGCAAGTGCCAGCACATAACCATCATAACCTCGCGCAATTTGACCATCAGTTACCATCGTTACCACTGACAGGTGATGATCACCCCCCACAGGACGCAGTTGATTGTTACGGCGGGCAAGATGTGGAGTAGCAGCAAATCAGATGAAGGACGGAGCAGCGCAAACATGCAAAAGAACGAAAAACAAAAGCAAATCAAAGAACTGAATAGAAAAAACAGAACATGTGGCGATCCATAAAAAGGTCATTTCATTTAGATTGATGCATAGTGCTTAAATGGAGAGATCATATAGACAGGGTGCGGCAACATAAATTCCTTTTTTCAAAACAAAGCGCTTTGGAAAAAGGAAGTTATGTTGCCGAACTCTGTAGTTAGGGGGTAGGGCAAGCTACGAGATGCAGGTTCAGCGAGCAAAATAACAAAATGATCACCTTTTCGCAAGCAATAAATGTCATGTAAGACTAAAAAAGTACTTATCTTAAAAGAAATAGCATTGTTATCGTTATTGAAGAACTCAAGTTACAAGTAGCAGTGACAGGGTATTGGTGAGCTCGTTACTACAAAAGAGACAAGGTGCAGAAGGTTATAAAACCGATAAGTAATTCATCAGTAAATGTATTCGAGCACACAAAAAGTTTCCTGCAGGACCAGTTGCCAGACCTGTGTTTAGGTTCTGAAACTCAACCCCAGTTTCAAAATTGTGATATAACTGGCCTTCCCACCTCCCATACACAAATAGCAGCGCAGAGTTACGGTCAAAAGATTAACAAATTTGCATGTCTTCGCCCTACATCTAGGGTGTTACGCTAGTTTCCTTCCTTATGCAAGGTACCCATAAGCGAGCAAATTAAATACTACAGTTTAATATTCTCATCTAGCTATTTTACGATGACAACCATATGCACGGCGTTCAATGTTAACCGTTATGTTAATTCAAGATTTTAATACAAGCTTTGTAAACCAAAAACCAAAATAAATCTCCGATTACTTTAGGTCCACGTTACACTATATGACTCAGTACTTCGTCTTATATACCGTCTTCATCGTAGCGTCTTAAATGCCGTCAAATACGGTACACTGCTATGCACTCCAACATACATGCAAGCGTGCATTTGTATCGATTTCTTCTTTTTATTACCACTGAAATTAGAAGAATGAAGTTGTTCTAGCACAGCTTGAGGAATCTCCGAGTGATGGCAAATAAACCCTTCTCTCTCGGCCAAAAGACACAATTTTCCTGAAAGCTTCCCCACAACCTACGTCGAGTTGCAAACACGTGGCTGTTACTTGAAAACATTTTATAATAAATACTGGGTCAACTACCCAATAATTACTGCGCACCCATTACTTTATGATACGAGAGGAGGGAAGGCGGTGGTATAAACGAAGGGTCAAAATCCGCAGTCTTGACGTCGGGAAATGATAAACGAAGGGTCAAAATCCGCAGTCTTGACGTCGGGAAATGAAAAGCATAACCGCCAACATACAGAGTACAAGTCTCAGTCCACCCTGTGAACGTCAGTACAAGCTACCATTACAACCAGACCATTAAGAAAACAAGTTGTTGCTCATCATTGATTTGCCCTCTTCAAGAATAACAAGAAGAAATTTTAGACGCGCCACAGAAATTAGATGAACTAACACTGAAAAGTTTATGTAAACACTTCATAAACAATTGGCGAGGCATGCAAAATTGGGATGAATCAAATAATTCAAGAAAATACAAGCATACCAGAAGAGGATCAGCTTTAGAAATAGAGTAATTAATAGTTGCAAAACAAATGTTTATCATAGAAGCATTAAATTTTACTTCATCAAATGCAGTGATATAAGAGGATTTGAGCAGAAATTCGACCCATGACGTATCGCAGGCAACACTCAAATGAAACAATGGCCTCGTGCATTTCACCCAAAATTATGACGCAATATTCAGGAGAGACAATATTCACTCAAAATTATGACAATATTCACTCAAAATTATGACAATATTCAAGAAAGATTCAGGTATGCTTGATGCCACACTGACTGCTTTTAACCCTTTCGGTACCATGATGCAAATATCAGAACCTTTTCAACATATTTAACGTCAAATTTTAAAAAAGATGCTTTGTGATGTTTTACGGTCATTGCATTGTCCTGATCAAACTGTAGCTTGCACTGCCCTACCAGCGTTTGCACAGACACACGTGTTGCTCTGCATCTTAATAGGCGAAAAATGACTGCGGCTACCAGAGATGCCGTCGGGACCGAAAGGGTTAATGTGAATGAGTGTATTTTCCGGTGACCAATGGACGAGCTCGAGGTGGTTCACCAAGTTATAATCAGTCTCCTAGCACTAATTTCATATAGCATAGCTTGAAGAGAAAAGAAGGTAACTGCGTTCAGGTGCGTGCCCCTAGCATCAGATCTTTGTTACGAGCAAACATTCATCATTATCACTACAGGGAATGAAAGTGTGGTTTGAATCAAGAAAATACTGAAAAGCAAAAAAGTAAATTAAGTCATGAATGCAGTATTGCAGGAAGTAAGTGGCGCGATACTCTTGACTGCAGTCACAAAAGAAAACATTCCTTTCCTCTACAGTTCCCTTAAAAGTGAAGGGAGAAACTAAAGAAAAATCATCCTGCACAAAGACATTCGCAAGAAAGGAAGTGAAGCGACATAACAAACTACAAGTAGTCTTTCTTTAACTAAGACCGCATTTTAAAGAATGGTCATAAAACCTGTTCTATTGGCGCCTAACCCATTGCTATCTTTCAATAACATTTATTATTGCAAATTTTAGAAGCGTTGTACCATGATTACTTTGCACCTGTTCTAAGTTCAGTAAAATAAGTTGATTTTTCCCAACTTTTAAATGAACGAGTGTCAAATACCTTTTAAAACATTCGTTATTATTGAAAAAGTTACAATTCCCCAGCTTTGGCACATCTGGATACCCTACGCGTATTTACTAACATACCGTACGAATGACTGTATCTAATTTCCGAAGGATAAAACCATAGCTCACGTAAAATTATGAAATAAATGTGTCTGTGTTCTGCCAGAACTGCGAGCCCCTCCAAAATGCATGTATCCGTATGGAGACACAGCAATTATGTTGGAGTCTCTGTGTTCGTACACGTCGTTCAGCGAGTGGTGATAGGTTCAGTGAGTGGTGATAGGTTCAATGAGTG
Organism: Trinorchestia longiramus; assembly: GCA_006783055.1. Taxonomy (NCBI): domain Eukaryota; kingdom Metazoa; phylum Arthropoda; class Malacostraca; order Amphipoda; family Talitridae; genus Trinorchestia; species Trinorchestia longiramus. The sequence goes on along the minus strand of VCRD01001520.1, from coordinate 5,578 downwards.
GTGATAGGTTCAGTGAGTGGTGATAGGTTCAGTGAGTGGTGATAGGTTCAGTGGGTGGTGATAGGTTCAGTGGGTGGTGATAGGTTCAGCGAGGTGATAACTGTACTCGGCCTCACCTCGACAGCAGTGTTTCAGACAGAATTACCAAATATCAAAGACAAGAGATTGGTCGTCACGTAGTCTGTAATTACTTCAAGAAGAGTTTTCGTGGTTATGTGAATATAGATTTGTTTTATGTATTTTCATTCGCCTATAAAAGCTATAAGCATTCTGTCTTGAATGAAAAGAACTACCTTCTTCTACTAAATGTCACAGTGTACAAGTGAGAGAACTTTTTATCACAATATAACGTGGTCTGGTGGCTGAAAATTTCCAAGCATTGTACGCAACGCAGGATTTAGAACGTGCTGCAGATTCTTGCGTTCAACTCAGAAGAAGGCCAGACTTACAAGGCCAACCAGAGTAGATATCACGCAAGTATGTAGAGTGTTAACAACTATTCTTTTCATCTGGTGAAAGTACAATAGTTCCAGGCAGGATCCACGGTATTTACAGCCTACGCCAGCATGACGAGCGTATATACCATCAATATCCTCCACCAATACTGCTAAAAAAGCAGCCAAATTGGCGCTAATGAATTTCCTTTTAAAAAAGGCTGAGTGCAATAATGGCCCCGTGAGTGAATGCATCTGCATCCAAGAATGGCTTCTCAAATTAACCTTTAAAAAAACACTTGTCTCATAAAATGACCTTCCTCAAGTTGAATTTCTCGAGAATTTGTTTTGGTTTTTAACGTGTCATTATTCTGTACTGTCTTTCTTGGCGTTCAAATGCCATTACCGTCATGATAAAGAGCTTTCCAGTGTTAACTGTATTCCAAGTTGACATCAGGTACATCTGAATAAGGTAAAAGCAGGTAACATACACACAGAATAAACTGGTTTATTTAGCGAAACAATGTTTGATTATGGATCGTTTCCGATGTAACTTTAGTTTTACCAGTTTCGTTCGAAAATAAATTATAAATAATGCAACTGCTATGACTCACAACTAGAGGGCTGACTTACTCAGGATGATGCTATGTTGCTGCAGGCAGAACACGTGAAAATCTTACCTGTTCATGGCTTGGTGGCATGACAGTGAAACACACTGACAAACTTCTCAAGAACAAAAGTTAGACCCATATATTAAATATAGACCCAACTTAAATTATTGAGGTCATTTGATAACGTAAATGTAATGAAATCAGTACTTGCCTTCGATGAATATTAGACCTACTAAAGCATAAATAGATTAAATAACTTTTGTGAAAGTAAATAAAAATAAGTAAGAAGACTCCACAAAACAATTGCTTATGGGAAAACTCAAAGTATTGCCAAAAAACAAAATAGAAAATAATCCAGAGCATCGTCTGTTGGGAAAGAATAGCTCCAATAGTTGGCAATATCAGTCGAAGAACTTGCCCCTCTTATAGTACCAGAGGCAAAGAAAACAGACAAGTTTCCTAACTATAGCAGAGGAAGTAGAGAAGTGACGGTAGTACCAGACCTGGACTGGGTGAGGCGTAGTACCAGAGGCACAGAAAACAGACGAGTTTGCTAGTTATAGCACAGGAATAACAGAAGACAGAAATACCAGACCTGGACTGGGTGAGGCGTAGTACCAGAGGCACAGAAAACAGACGAGTTTGCTAGTTATAGCACAGGAAGAACAGAAGACAGAAATACCAGACCTGGACTGGGTGAGGC
>VCRD01001519.1:104796-122282 GCA_006783055.1 Trinorchestia longiramus | reverse complement strand
CCAAGGTGACTTTCTCTAACCAAGTCATTACATCGCTTTCGCCAGTAAATGGCTTGATAAAATCTCTTGAAATACCACTCGCCATGTTGTAATATGCCTAAATAGCTTGTTGTTAAGACTAGTAGTTGCAACTCTACGGTATTTTCTAACCCGAATTCGCTTACCTCTATTTGACTTGGTCTTCAGACTGCGTTGCTTCTCGTACCGGATGAATGTCTTCCAACCGTGGACGATGCGACATCAATGACCTTCGACCGTGACACACAACCTCTTCTCGCATGACGATTATCCCTTTACTAGTGTTAGTAACTGAATCTACTTAGCCTAATATTTTACGAGTACAGATCTCCACGACAACGACTACTTCTAACGAACAACCAGCTTGCAACCTGCACCTGAGCCGTTTCTTGCTTCCACAACTACGGTACCGATACACACACGACAGGGCCCAACCCGCAACTGAGGCTACCCCCGCATCATCCCTCACTCAAGCTCAGGCGTCGCCGTTGAGGTGCTAATTACTAATTTATACATTATGCCACAGTATCAATTGGTATACGCCAGGTTGGAGTGCTCTCCGGAAGACAAGGGCACACTTTCATTGCATCCAGCTGCATATTCTCAACCAAAACATGATAGTTCATGGGTGAAAGAAGAAAATATGGAAAGCGCAAATGTCGTCCACGAGGTACATACACGCTCATCCAAGTTGGAGAGAGAGGAAACTGCTCCAGCCGGACAAGGTACTACAGGCTCAATAAAAGCCGTCGTGCCCAGAGAGGAGGCTCGCCATCCCCCACGCACAGGTTAATTAACCACCGGTGAAGTGCAAAAAGCACCAGTACATAGTCGCAGAGCGGCGTGATGCACCGGATCTAGTTTGGCCAGGTTATTTCCCTGGCATGCTGGTTAACAACACAGCCATAAGCCAGCTTACTTCTGATAAGCGTCCTGTATAGCCTGAGCAGCGTAGCTCTGTCTGCTCCCCAGGACAACCCAGATAGGCATTTCAAGGTATTCATTCTCCGGGTACACTTGAGCTTGAGGGAGTTTAGATGAGGTTTCCAAGACAGTTTATCGTCCACAATCATCCCCAAGAATTTGACACTACGCACAAAGTTCACAATCCTTCCCTGTGACACCAACCGCGGAGGGTTGCAGCGGTTACGCCTCTGGAAGTGCCATCCAACAGTTTTTTTTTGAGAGAAGACTCAACCATGTTCTGTGGCCTAGTTGTTCACATTGTTGATTGCCATTTGCATCCTACGGCTTAAGACTGGCAAATGGGCAGATGAGGAGTAAAGCATGAAGTCGTCTACTGTTGTTAAGACTAGTAGTTGCAACTCTACGGTATTTTATAACACGAATTTGCTTACCTCTATTCAGCTTGTTCTTCGGTCAGCGTTGCTTTACGTACCTGATGAATGTTCTCTAACCGTGGACGATGCGATATCGACAACCATCAACCGTGACACACGACCTCTATTCACGTGACGATTATCCCTATACTAGTGTTAGCAACTGACTCTACTTAGCCTAATATTCTACGAGTACAGATCTCCACGACAACGACTACTTCTAACGAACAACCAGCCTGCAACCTGCACCTGAGCCTATTCTTGCTTGCACGACTACGGTCCCAACACACAACCGCGACAGGGCACAACCCACGACTCGGACTGCCCCCGCATCACCCCTCACTCAAGCCCAGGCGTCGCCGTTGAGGTGCCAATTACTAATTTATACATTATGCCACATCTACATAAAGAGACGTTGACACATCAGGAGGCAAAACAGACGTGATTTCGTTTAGACCTACACTAAACAGAGTGCAGCTCATCACGCTGCCCTGGGGCAAGCCCTCGTGTTGCACTTACATCGGGGACAGAGTCGAAAACTCTTTGGATTTTGACCCGAGAACTTCTCTCGCCCAGAAATTCCTGTACGTACGTAGCCATATTACCACGGAGTCCATATCCGTGTAATGTTTTAAGATTCCAAACCTCCACGAAGTATCATAAGCCTTGCGAAAATCAAAGAAAACACACAGCGTCTGGCGGCGCTCATCGAGGTAGGCTACAAAGTAATTCTGAAGGCGTACAAGAGCATCTATGGTCCCTCAGTTCTGACGAAAACCGAACTAATAGGGTTCACCAGTTCGCCTACCTCCAACCATCTCGTGAGCCGGATGTTGACTATTTTCTCTATTAGTTTGCCAATACAGCTGGTTAAAGCAATGGGCGGGTAATTGTTTGGGTTGGAGGGGGTTTGTTTGGTTTTATAAAAACCAAAATTGTTGCGGTGCGCCATTGATGTGGACATGTACGTATGTGCGTTTCACATTTTATTATAAATGTGCAGGAGGTGAGAAATTGCTGTATAATGCATCTTCTGAAGCATCTGGTAGTGGATGTCATCTGGATCAGGTGCTGTGTCCTTGGACTTCTTCAAGGTACAATATAGCTCGGTCGTAGTGAGGAGGTCGTTATAAGATAAAACTTCATTTGTTGAGAAGTCAAGTGTTTGCTATTCTTGCTGGCGCTTATGTGCTAAGAAGGCAGGAGGTAGGAACGGCCGCTACTGACATGAAAGACGCTCCGAGCCAAAGCATCCGCTGCATGTTCCGGGTCTGCGGTGAGGGCGCCGTTAATTTCCAAGCAAGGCCTCCTGGAGCCATATTTCTCTTTCGTTTTATTCACACGTGCCATACCTTTGCTATAGGAGTATCGTTTTTCAAGCTATAGACATCTCCGCCACGATGTCTTACGAGCTACATCCTTGATGTTCTGCACTTAGGCTCTAGGTCGGTTGTACGCAATTTTATCAGCCACTTCCCTTGTCCGATGGTATCGTCGCAAGGCTCACTTCCGCGCAGCGTTTGCTGCTACGCATTCGTTGCTCCACCATAGGATCCGATGTCTTGGGGATTGAAGGATGGCAACGTCAGCAGCTGCATGCAGGATTCTTGTTAGCTCATCCACCAGAGCATCCACGCTTCGAGTCCCATCAGGTTCCTTCACCACCGTCAAGGCCTCAAAGGTTTTTCAGTCTGCTCTCATCAGTATATAGCACGGTTCTATAGAGATAGGATGATGCTGCTGCTGCATGCTCACCATTATAGAGTATTGATCGCTACTGTACGTATCTTCAGCAACGGTCCACTGGGCATCCGGAAAAACATCTGGTGAGCAGAGACTAAGATCGATGGCAGAAAAAGTATTGCTTTGAACGTGGTATTGTGTAGGAGCTCAGCTATTCAACAGGCAGAAGTCAGTGGCATCAAGGAAACCCTCCACCGCCCTGCCATGTCTATCGTTGTTTGCGTTGCCTCAGTTCACATGTTTAGCATTGATATCGCCAAGAATAAATGCTGGCCTTTCCAGTTGGTTGCTAATATGGGTGGTATTCTGCAAATTTAGGGGGTCTCCTGGTGATACATAAATGTTGCATACGGAGATCATGCGTCGTCCGATGTACAAGCGGAGGGCAAGAGCCTGCAGCCCGGTGCGCAGGGCTATCCTGCTATAGCCAATATCCCCCGCACCAAAAACTGCCAGTACCATTCCCGGCACTGGGTTGGGTACAGGTGAAAAAAAACTCAATTTGATAGGTTGAAGGCCTCCAAGAAGGGTCTCTTGGAGGCAAACACAACTAAGCTGAAGTTCTCCAAGAAGTACTCTAAGGTCGCTGTAGTTTCGACGGTATCCTCGAATGTTCCATTGGATAAAAGTATTCATTGTTTGCTTGCTTTAGTTTTAACACGAGTGGTATCCTTTTTTTTATTTCTTGTTGCAATGAACGTCTTGTAACAATTGATGGAAAGTCGTCAGGTCTATCATCCCACGATTGTATAAGCACTGCAGGGGGAGGCTTTGTTGGAAGGTTAGGAGGGGAGGATATTTTTTTAAACTGAGACGCAACATTCTCTGGGACGGTTCTAACGCGTTCCAGAGATCGCACGCATTGCGATACTAATTGAGGTGCGAGCTCAGCCACCCCGTGTCTCAGCCTGTGGCCACCCGAGTGAGGAGCCAAAAGATCCCGTCTGGTACTCCCTTCCACCAAGCTCATAAGGTCAGGCTTCCGCACAGCTGGGCGGGGCTCCCTACTCATGCCAGGCATCGGTCCAGGGACCTCCCTGCGCAGGGCTGCCGACTCTCGTGTAGGTTCGTGTCTCCCGTCACAGGCAGCCCGACCCAGGGGGACCCCTGAATCATGCTGAATGTCTTTTACGGTTTTAGGGATCTTTGTTATGGCGCCGCTGTGAGGTGGCGAGGAGCTGCTTTGCATGCGTTTACGGGAAGTTACGATTGCAGGTATCGTTTTCGAAGGTTCGTTTTGCAAGTTCGGCAGTGGTTCAGCAGCAGCTGTGGGCGCGAGTGTTTGGCTGCTCTTTATTTCTCTAGGTGGTCGTGGCTGGTCTACTGTTGTTTAGCTGCTCCCTACTTCTCTAGGTGGTCGTGGCTGTTCTGCGGTTTTTAAGCTGCTTCCAAGGACTACTATAACCAGGACGTGCATCGCCATGTAGCTGACTACGGTAGCAGAGGCCATTGCATTCTTAGGAACATAACATTTTCTATCGGACAAATTGATTAAAAATTACTTCTTTCAAGCAATAGAAGGGACAATAAGGCTTTGCAGTGAATTTTAAATGGTTTAAAGCACTGTAATGCTTTGAAATACAAATTTTAACCGGACTTAACATGTATTATTGTATGAGCTTAGTGGCCACTTTATAGAAAGCCGAGTTGCTGCAGTTTTACACTCTACAAGTTGATTATAGTTAAACCTTTTCCAATGCAAACAACCAAACGTACAAACATTTACGCATATAAACAAACAGACATAGAAGCAAAAACCTACCAAACTGCAGCGATTAGTCAGCCAATCCGGCCTTCTTGACAGAGGTCTGAAGAAGGACTGCATTCTTCTGCTAGTCTTTCTCTGAGAGGTTGACAGCAAATTTGAGGGGTTGACAGAAAATTGAGCGAGTGTAATAGTCGTCAGAATACTGCCTTTCTTTGACTCGTACAGTTCCTTGACGTCTGCAAATGATGCCGTGTTTCATTGTCAAGACTGATCTTCTGGCCCTTCTCACTGATCCAGTTGTTGCGGATGCTTGGCTGTGGCACTGCAATTACCTAGTGATTAGCATAGAAGTGGCCTTGCAGTCTCGGTTGTTCTCGGCCATGCCACTCAGCAGCCACCAGAAATTGAAACAGTTGGGCGAACCTGTACTTCATCTACCAAGAGCAACACATTCTTCTGTTGCAGTGTCTGGACTTTGTCAAATGTTTCCCTAAGCACCTGGTCCATGTCAATAGATGAAGTGATGTACTGCAGCTTACGTTTGCATGGCAGCACCAAAAAGTCTCTGAGCTGTTCATAATTACACTTCGGGTATGATTGAAGAGCAAAACAATAATCATTCATGGAAAACTGCTTCTGTGATAAAAGTTCCAACAGACGTCAAAAATACAAACTTCTTCTCGGTGTCGACATAGGCTGACGTGTGAGCTTGAAGGGTGACGACATTTTGGATCGTTTTGTCAAACAGGATGTCATACATAGTTCATTGCCAAGGGCACAGTTTCGTCGGACTGCGTATACGATCTCAAACCATTGTTGGGATGAAGTTTCTTAAACAGTGGCACACTAATGCCGTTCTTGAACGCACTGAGCGTTAGTGGGGAACACAAAGTGGGCTTGTTTTCGACAATCACAGACAGGCTGCACTCACTGAAGTTGTCGGTCATGAACAAACACACAAGCCTTTCTTTCGATCTTGAAATAATCAAGTTCGTATACTGCTTCTGCAGGTTACGTTCAGATTTGAAAGCATCAAATGAAGTAATCGTATCCTTCTGAAGAAAATACTTCAGTTGTTGGTCTTCCACTTTCGCCGGGAGAGATGCAGGTTTTGGAGATGGCAGACATGAAGCAGGCATATTGAAGATACTGGGAGGGATTTCACTTGTTCACACAACCCCACACTTGTTCGGCATTTTTAATACATATAATTAGCAATAAACTTTGTGAACAAACAGTATCCACTTAGAAATGCAGCCATGTGCCTCGAAACAAACAACAATGTCCGATTCAAACCGAGCGACAGACTACGACAATGTTCGCATTGTGACAGATGGGGGTTAACTGAACTCAGTGAACTGGCCTCCGCTACCGTAGTCAGTTCCATGGCGGTGCACGTCCTGGTTATAGTAGTTCTTGGCTGCTCATTTCTTAAAGAGGTCGTGGCGTTTCTGGAGCTGTAGGCTTCATGGGGCCCACAAGTCTAATTGAGCCTGGCTGTTATCCCGCAGAATCAGCACAGACGTGTCGTCTACCAAGAGGAGCGGGTATGGGGTTTGAAGGCCTCTCTTGGGTTGCTTGCACTACCCCCGCATATATCTCGCGGGGTCTTGCAAACCTGCCGCTGACAGCACGCTTGGCTTCACCATAGTTGATTCTTTGATTTGTTTGCACTGCCAAAATCTCCTCTTCCAACTTGTAATAAAAGCACATCCGGGAGTTAGAGGGAAGCTGCTCATTACAGTTTGCACATCTTGGGGAGCCAGTGCAGGGCAGCTCGTGCTGCTCTCCAGCACAGTTGGCGCATACGCTGGACTGAGCACGGCATGTCTTTGCCCCGTGCCCAAAATCCTGACATTTGAAGCAGTGACGAGGCTTTGGTACATATTGCCGTACTGAGCATCTTGTCCACCCAATATCAACGACCTGTGGCAAGTTACATTGGTCGAAAGTGAGGATGAATATGGGGGAAGGAACCAACGTCCCATGTTTCATCCTAATCCAGTCGACTGCCTTTACCTCAAATTGCATTCATTTTTCCAGGAGTCGTTTGTCGCTGTACTGTGGATGGTTCTCATACCATATAGTGCCCTTGCACTCAATCAGGCTCCCATGCGGGGTCACCTGAACTTCAGTTCCCGCAAGAGTCCGAATGCCTCCGATGGATGTGCTCTGGAATTGGTTTCGTACTCCCGCAAGGAGGCTACCGTTTCGTGCCTCAGTCACTTTAGACGGTCTGCCAGCTAGCCTCCAGCACAAGTCACGATTACCTTCAATTACGTCAACATGCCTCATCGGTGCTTCATTCGCAGCTTTAATGGTAAAAAATCTTTTAAATTTTGTTGGTAGATTTGCGCGTTGAGGCTCCTCATTAGTAGCCATAGACTCTGTAAGAGTGTGTAGGCGCCGGTTACGGAGATTTTGTCGGCGAAACTAACCTCTGTCAGAAGATTCCACCGCCCTCAAGGGGCTCATAAGGTTTCAGGGTTAAGTTTTGGTCCTCAGAAGGCTCGGCCACGGCGCCACCACTCGCAGAAGCCTGCGGTGGCCGCTGCCCCGGCGGCGATTTTGGGGTCTCAGTGGTCTCGAGTTCCCCAGCTGCATCGCCTCCACTCACAGCGACTTGCGATGTCGGTGGCACCAGGGTAAATTTGGGGGGGCTCCCCAAATGTTCAGCAGTCTGTGAAGAGTCCATTGGGCGATCTAGAGTTGGTACCAGGGAAGGGATAGTAGTAAATATTTCAGACGAAGGAAGCACATTATCTTCGGTCTCCTTTATCAGGAGGGTTTCTCCTCCCTATCCAGGCTGGCTCAGGCCGGAAGAGAGACCCCCAGGCGGTCAGTAGCCAACTGGTGCGTCTCCACACATAAGGCGGGCACACACTCACCAGTAGAAATAAACATTTCTCCCACCGTCGACCCTGGCCCATGGCAGTCCCCGCGTATGCCCGGGATTACAAGGAACTTTATAATCCGTAACTGCCAGGGCACGGTTTTTATTTTTACATGGCGTACCTACCCCACGGTCCATCTTTTGTCAGGCTACTCCAGCCAGGCCTACCGGCCATAGTTGGACTTACCAGGACCGAAGCCCTGGCAGTATAGCCCCAACCTTCACGGCAGCGCGCAAGCCCTCCCACCGCGACAAGGTAAGGACACTGGGGAGGGAATGATGCCAACAGAATAACTACACATAATTACTGAGTTATTGATGACACCTGGCTGTGCTACACCTAGTATCAGTATTTACACCTACACGCACCCAGCGAATTCAAAACACGTACAATTAAGTGGCCGGGGTTGTGTACACAAGCATGAGTGCGTGTGCGTGTTATGAGACTAAGTGCGTGTGTTTGAGGGTTGCAAGAAGTGTAACCGTGGGAGAAACAAAAGGTTAGAATGAAATACCAGTGAAATATAAGTATATTGATTAGCGCAGTTGAGGAATATAACTATACCAATATATACAGTCAGTTCACTTACAAGTGATGAGTACTTTACAGATCAGAACTTTACTAAAGGAACAGGAGTGTGGGAGTTGGGTGTTTTTTTACTCAGATTTAGCTAGTGTCAGCACTGCTTAAGCCATAACTAGCGTAGTGTCACTAGATCACTAGTGCAACACCAATCACTTGCTGACACTCGCAATCGCTGCTCACACGGGCGATAATAACTAAAATTTCAATGGGACTTAAGCCTCATGTCCTCCCTTAATTTAAGGTCCAAATATTAGTGACACCAGAAACGACGTTCACTTAAATACTACACTGAAATGTGGGCGTTTCATTCGATAAAATAACAGGTTTGTAAAGGTCATAATTGCGTGTATTTCTATGGAACTTTGACTCAGAGGAAATTGCTTCACTAATGCGATTTTCGTGAAAATCAACTTCGCTAAAACGAAATAAGAGGAAAATAAAATTGTATAACAACTCTTATGAGACTCCATTGGGGTGTTTTTTAATAAAGTCTTCACATTGAATTCTTCAGGCAATTAAAGTTCAAGTAGCAAGTCTTAATTCACACAAACAAGCGAATGAACCTTCAGAAAATGACAATTCTACAGAAATTACAAAGTTAGTACTATGGAGCACAGAAGCAGCAGCGAAATGAGTTCTTCACGTAACTAAATCACGCAAGCAAACAAAAAAAGAGAAAGAACACTAAACATAAAATGCAGCCTCATTCATTGTTGCACACGCTAGTTAATTGGTCTTTTGAACTAACTAATAAATCAGTAATTAGTTCGCTGGGTTAATTACTGATTAGTTTACTCGTTAGGAACGTGATGCTACATACATCGATGTTTTCATGGATCCTCACCTAATTAAGTCTTTCAGCTTCATTCTTTATTCTGATATCAAACATTTAATCCTTCAGCGACTGACTGCATCTCTCATCACCAGCGTTTACTGCTAGCAAAATTAGCTTTGCTGACTGTGTTGGTTGGTAGTAAAATTCAGAGTTACCCTCAGTCTAGTAGAGCAGAGTTACCCTCAGTGCAGTAGGACCCAGAGTTACCCTCAGTCTAGAACGACAGAGTTATGCTCCGTCTAGTAGGACAGAGTTACCCTCAGTCTAGTAGGACAGAGTTAGCCTGTCTAGTAGGACAGAGTTACCCTCAGTTTAGTAGAACTCAGAGTTACCCTCAGTCTAGTAGGACAGAGTTACCCTCAGTCTAGTAGGACAGAGTTACCCTCAGTCTAGTAGGACAGAGTTACCCTCAGTCTAGTAGGACAGACTTACTCTCATTCGCCAAAGGGTTAAACTTGCCTGAGATACACGACTGGAGGAGGGACCAGACAGATATATTTATATTTGGATGGCCAGCGTTGCTCGAAATATTGTGTGATGGCTTTAATAATTCAACAATAGTTTTTTTTACCTCAAAACGAACATTTTAAACCTCTGGACTCTTAATATTTATGGAAAGTTCCATCTCCACCTCGTTGGAAACTGTAATTATCGACGACAGTAACGGGACTGTCGGTACAGGATCGGGGGCTGTAGTACCTGTACATCAACAGTAGTACAATGGTGAGTACGAGTGAGGCACATGTATGTACATGAGCAACAAATTACTAAAAAGCACACTGTTTTGCAACACATAAGTTACCTCCCGAGGCAATGACTCAGCATGTATCACTCAAGCAGTATGTGTGCACCACACAGTTCGTAAGCGCACACTCTGAAATGTTGCATGAGAATGTGTGATCTGCATACAGTAATTCAGCTACACACATCCTGGCATAACATGAAGACTTCACATACTTTATTGATTGTGACAAGCAAGGAACGCGTCAACTACTGAACTCGCAAAACAACCTTTGGACTTGCACGACATTTTGCTGCTTAACACAAAAACCAGTCTGACTCAAGTCGGCCTTCTCTGGTGAATAAATTTGTTTAACATGACTTGCAAACCTCAAAACATAGACAGCAACTGCAGTCGAGAGCGTAGGTTGGGGCAGGGGTTCCATGACTTCTTCTCCCACAAACCCCCTGTGGATGTCAGAGGTCTCCACGAACCCCCTGTGGATGTCAGGGGTCTCCACGAACCCCCTGTGGATGTCAGGGGTCTCCACGAACCCCCTGTGGATGTCAGGGGTCTCCACGAACCCCCTGTGGATGTCAGGGGTCTCCACGAACCCCCTGTGGATGTCAGGGGTCTCCACGAGCCCCCAGCGTTTCGAGACGCGATCTCAGCCCGAATATTACTACACTACGGATAATAGATCCTCGTAAATATCAAGATTAAGGTATAATATTTAATGTCATTACGTCTCACGACCTGCTTAGGTATACTCACCGTCTAAGGTATCCAATATGTATCCAGGATTCCATTATGTATCCAAGTGTTTAATATGTATCCAAGTATCCACTATGTATCCAAGTGTTTAATATGTATCATAGTATCCACTATGTATTCAGGTATCCAACATCAATATCCAAGACATAGGAAGTCTAGTTGGCACCTCAGGACGCAAGGAACACAAGGAGTTGCTTGCATTCAGACCACATAACACAAACACAACAACACGTCGAGCATGTGTCAACACACACAACTTACTTCAGAACTTAGTTAACTTGAGTGAAGTGCATCATGCGTATGTTATGAAGCACTATTATGCATGCAGTGCATCACGCGTATGTTATGATGCACTTCTATGTATGCAGTGCATCACGCGTATGTTATGACGCACTACTATGCATGTAGTGCATCACGCGTATGTTATGATGCACTACAATGCATGGAGTGCATTACACGTATGTTATGCTGCACCACTATGCATGCAGTACATATGGCATATGATGCATAAACATTGCTTTCACTAACAGTTTCACCATTTATCTGTGACACACACTAATAATGTACAAGAATTGACTACTCATCCTCGCAAAAATATTGCACAGCATTTATATATTTAACAGCAAGCAAATTCCTAGAATACAGTAACTTTCTAATTTTTCTAAGAACCGATCGTTACTCACTACATTCGATGGAAAATAATCATAGGAACACAGTTGAAGAGGAACAAGCATAGCATAGGTGCAAAGTAAGAACAATAGCAAGGGTTGGAGAGATAGTAGCTCTAAGCACTGACAGGCCACTTCAAGATACGAAGAAGCTCCCGAAATATGAAGTATATGCGAGTACTGAAAGAATTGGTCGTAGGGTTGCATACTGCACGATTGCATTAGGATCCTGTACAATTGCATTTCTAGCGTATATAACTGTATTCGGACCCTGCATAACAGCATTTCCAGCGTGTATAGCCGAATTTGGATCTGGTACGGCTGCATTATGATCCTGTATAACTGCATCATCATGGTTAACTAAAGAGGTGCAGGGCTGACAACATGGAAATTTTCTAAGAGACATAACATGAAAAAATCCCCGTGGATAAACAGACGATACTTAATGCTAAGCTGCTGCAAAGCGCACAAGCATGGAACCGAACATGGTCAAGTCTGCCTAGGCGCAGAATTAAACCTACAACAGATCAACTGAAGCCTAGATTCTGTGGTGAGGACGAGTGCTAGTCCTGAACAATGATGTTCATAAGTGAAACTTATAGCGGGAAAACCGTTCAAAGTTGCGAGAAGTTTACACAACAACGAGAGTTTGTGTGGCTTTAACCAGCCTAGCAAACACTGCGATATCGACCGGAATAAAGGGACTTAATGGATAAAAAAATACGCGTTTTGTGTACAAGAAGTGATGAATAGAATAGTGAAGCCCTTAATACTAGAATATTTGTGTTAAACACGAGTTGTGATCACAAGAAGAAATTGAGTCATAGTTGAGGAGCTGAGGCCGCACAAATGCGTACCCGGAGGCACAAAACTGAGCAACTCAGCACAGCAGTCTAATCTGAATGCAAGTCACGCATCACACAAACTCAGCGCGGCAATACAGACAAAATTACAGATTACAGGGTAAAATTAATTTAAGGTAAGAAAATCATGAAGCGAAGATAAAACCTTGAACACTTTCACCAGCGCTCACAGAAATAATTCGAGCCATAATTGAAAATATTTCTGAAGAGTTTGATGTCAACACAGTGGAGCATCTCAAGAAAAAAAAGAGAGAGATAAAGTAATGACGTGCAAGTCGTACATACAGTACGTTGGTTAGAACACAAGACGGAAAATTCAGCGTGAAAAACTACGCAATTTGATCGGGCTCAAGCCCCGCTGACGAGGACAGACCCAACTATTGGTCTTATGGTAGGATGCCTTAGCCCTCTTCCGATCAGATATTCTCCAGCAGAGAAAAGAGAACAAAAGCACACGTTGTTCATTGGCTGGTGACACTGCGGGCAGCGTGTAAACAAGCAGAACCGTAACGTGTTCTCCTGTTGAGTGCAGTGCTGGCTTCATAAACACCTTAGCTTTTGTTGTAGTGCACTTTTGCAAGCAGCACTTCAGGGTTCAGTGGGACAGTGAAGGGTTAGACTGCTTGCGCCCTCAGCTAACCAAAACTCGCGCCTAGGAAGCGCCGCCACCTCATGTAAGCTTTCCTGAAGGTTTGCTAGCTTCAGTATGCTGATTATTTAGAGTTTACTTTTGTTTTGCAAGCGAGTGCATGACCTCAGCACCAGTGAACTGCAGGGTTGAGCAATGTGGAAGCACCACTGGGACAGCTCACATGTTAACCATGGATTGGATGCCGCCAAAATGCAGAAATGAGAGACCAGAAATCCCCTGCTCACGAATCTAGGAGTTACCATCACTATTTTACAGAAACATCAGTACATTTTTGATTGCATTTAGGACATAACGGAGGCTCCACACTAGGGTGGGGCTTAAGCGTCTGCATACATTTACTAGATATTGCTACATCTAACTGTAACTGGGCCTACATTCCACGTCTATTAATTGAAGACACTGTACTAGTACATAGAGTGACTAGGGCATGTATTTAACTGTGCTCGTTTAATAAAGGTGCAAGAATACTACTTGATTAGCAAACGACGCTGTATTTGCTTCAGTAACAACTAGTACCTGTGAGTGGAGTCTTCCTAGCTGGCTAGTTGTCAACTTCCATTGGCTAGCGAAGATTTGTGAAGAAAGCATCTTTGTTCACATCCGTCAAAAGCCGATTAGCTTGATAAATAATTAAGACGTTAACTGCAGCGTGCTCCACCGGTGGAGTTTGAGAGGATTGTCATAATGCAGGTAACCACCAGTGATTTTAAACGGCTTCTTCACGGGGCATAGCAACGCGACAATACCTAACTTGCATTCAGTGCTGGTAATGATGGTAAAGGTGACATGAGCACTGCATCAACTTTAAAATGAAATTCAGCATGGCCTTCATCAACTAACGTCTACCCTATCTTCAGCGACGTATGCCTATCATTGCGATTTCAGTACTTCATCTTTAGATTAGACTAATTCCCTCGTCCCCAAGGCAGATTTCATTGAAGTTACTTTTCTTCATTAAGTTTCATAAGTTTTGCATGCACAATATTTAGATTTCACCGACTTTTCCAAACCGTAGTTGAAGTTCAACTTCTTCCAACAATTTCTCTTACCTTTCTAAACACTTCACAGAAACTCTGACGTTTAGACTTCAATTGCAAGCTTGAGTGTGTAGTCCACTGAAGTTATCAGGGAGCAGTGTTCTGACCATCAAGTAACTGAGTAGTTACTAACTTCTGTCACTGCAGAACCAACCGAGAACTCGGCAGAATTCAGAAACTGTTTCAGGCTATAGAACCCACAATAAACTCGGCCGAATCGAGAAGCTGCAGGAAACTGTTGTGTACAACAGAACCAGTTTATGACAGTTTACCTTAAAAAACTAATCCTGCTGCATATTTCCATGGGGTGAGAGCTCACATGGCCTCATCAATCCTGAACGAAATACCATAATTTTAAATAGTATCAGTTTCACGAGTTGGCATCTCCCAATAAATATATATATATTATATGCACATATATGTATGTATATGCATATTTATATCAGATAAGAGCTTCGTTTCAACATTCTAATAAACATTTTAATTTTCAGAATAGAATAATTCGAGTACAGCAGTGCTTTTACTGGGAAGATTTTAGACGCGTTTGAGTTGATAAGCAGCGGTACACTACACAACTCAACACTTTTTTGTAGCAAAGCTTAAATAGAGTCAATCTAAGCCTCACGTCACGAGACACGTGGTCTGTGTAATGAACGAGAAGACGTAGTAATTAGATAACAGTACAAACCGTGACAGGTTACTTCAAGTTCACGCGTACAAATGAGTATCTAGTGGCACGGACATACAGCGAGATGACTACACTATAGTTCTGTAGGGTCAACAGATTCTACTGTAGCCGAGATGAAGACAAAGAACAAGATAGAAATACTTACACCACAAGAGTGAGCGTCAACACATGGTAAAGAAGGAAGCTAAACATTTTAGGGCTAAAAATACTAACGTTAGAGGTCGTTCACTCGCACCGCCCTCCCACAAGACAGGAAACACGTCGAGATAACTCTAGACCACGTTGCTGACCAGACAGTGGGCAACCCATGCTATTCCTACGCGAGTTCCAAGCCCCCCATAGAAGGTACAGCATCATATGATCACGGGACGAAGTGCACAGAAAGCAGGAGGTCGGTCATCGAAAAGCATGAATTATTTGAGGCAGCAACGAGACCGTGCAGTTCCCTTCACAAGGAAAACTGGTTTTTATTTAATATTAGACGGCGGAAAAGCGAGCACCAAACAGAACCTTCTTAGTGATAATAAAAAATACAAGCGCACGTATAATTGGTCAGCACGTATAAGGAGTCTGTCAACTACCATACAATTTGATGCAGTGTCAAATACCAGAAATATTCAGGCGACTACCAGGACATCACGCACTTGCCATTTGACCAAGTAAACAAACATTTAAGAAATGTTGCGTAACAGACGTCAAGGAATCGGTACTTCAAGTACCTCACCGTTCACCCTCACGGCAGTTTGCATTCAGAAATACATTCATGGGAAAACAGATCCATTCTCTTCCACCAGTCCTCACATCATGTCATCCACCAGCAGTGAGCTGTGAACACGCACGGCTTCTCAGTAATAAATAACGTGGATAATCCTGCTCTCAGGCACCACAAACTAAGCAAGAAGAGAGACCTATCACCGACCAGAAGGCAATATTATGGAAACATCGGGGCAATAAAAAACCTTGATAAGCATAAATAAAATTGCACAACTATTTATTGACTCATACGCGAGGTAAATTATGATAGTTATAAGTTCTCCATCACTCGAGTATAAGGAACAGTGTGTAAGCACACAAATTAACTTTGGAATAACAGACCCCCACTGCAGTGTTGATAGTCTAAGAAAATTGTTCGTACGAAACACAACTAACACTAACACTAGCACTAAGCGCATATATTCGTTGATTTTAACCCTCCACCGAACACATGTTTTCCTGAAGAGAGAAGTGGAACACAAGCACACGCTGTTCATTGGCTGATGACACTGCGGGCAGCGTGTAAACAAGCAGAACCGTAACGTGTTCTCCTTTTGAGTGCAGTGCTAGCTTGATAAACACCTTAGCTTTTGTTTAGTACACTTTTGCAAGCAGCACTTCAGGGTCCTGGTCGTTAAAGGGTTAAGATCAGCGCTACATCATCCGACAGGCTGCCTCGATGAGGGCAGTTGTTCAGTTAGAGAGAGCGACTTGCTGCGCTCCATGTACTCCATTAACAGTTAAATCTGGTCATTCCTTTGCAGCTTTTCCCCACCATCATACAACAGCAAGCCCTTGCAAGAATCAGACGCCACTGGACTTGGGAAGCAACCCAAATGCAACACTTTCTTCGTTTTTGTTACGTTACATTCTAACCTAAAACAATGTACATATATGTACTGTATACTCTATTGGAAATAAAGTTTTTTTATAGAGACTCAGAGCCTTCCATTTCCACGAGGTGGTGAGACACAGCACATCTCTCAAGACCTCCACAACACAGTACACTCAAGCCTCGTTATTTGCCTTAATTAAAGTCGTAATTTAAGATTTGAAGAGCTTATATTTGCAGCAAAACGTCAATACAAATCACGATACTAACGGGACAACGCTGACAATCATGAAGAAATGCTCTAAAAATATGTTGCAAGTGGCAAATTGTGCAAATAATGATGGTGAAAATAACGAGGTTTGAGTGTACCCAAGAATTTATTAACTGCTATACAAATTTTCGATTATTTGAACACGTTAAGTACTTGATATAAATCAGTGTAAGGAGTTACATTTTAAAGACATACAATCAGTAACTTATCTCGTGTGATCAGTTTAAGAAGCGAGAATAAAAAAATAGGACATCCTAAAGCAAAACAAAAATAGAGATCTCTACATATACTTCGATTAAGATTATTTTTGCAACACGAAACTTGAAATGAGACGTGAAAATAAATATAAGGGCTAATTAACACATGCATGACATCTCGGCAGATATGACTTTAGTGAAGAAAATTTTTAAATAATAGTAAATGCAGCGGGAAAACTGCCTCCATTTGGTAACCACTTGAGCCACCACACCTGACCGCGTTGTGGGGCATGCCTCACGTACCAGCTGGCTAATCCACCTGAAGTACCAGCTGGCTAATCCACCTGAAGTACCATCTGGCTAATCCACCTGAAGTACCAGCTGGCTAATCCACCTGAAGTACCAGCTGGCTAATCCACCTGAAGTACCAGCTGGCTAATCCACCTGAAGTACCAGCTGGCTAATCCACCTGAAGTACCAGCTGGCTAATTCACCTGAAGTATCAGCTGGCTAATCCATTTAAAGTACCAGCTAGCTAATCCACCTGAAGTACCAGCTGAGTACCAACAACCACTCCCCCACAGCAGCAGTGGCTTGTGAGGCATCATGTTACACAGCACCAGAACTTGTTGCCAACACGTCAACATCGTGAGCAACCAACCCTCGACATCACAGCACTCGAACTACAGTCCCTGATCCCTTGCAGCGATGCAAAACATCTGCTGCAAAATGCCTGCTGTATAACATAAGTTGCAAACCTCTGCAACAAAATGCCTGCTGCAAAAGTGTTGTTTGCTCATAGGAAATGGATGCCACAAGATCCTCGGGCCAATTTAGACTTCTCAGTCTTGCCATTGAGTTGAGATCGACTCGAATAAAAAGTGACTATACAACGGCGGACACAACG
>VCRD01001519.1:3178-79936 GCA_006783055.1 Trinorchestia longiramus | reverse complement strand
GGAAAGCAACGAAGATGATTCCAGAACTCCGCAATCTCAGCTACGAAAGACGTCTTCAACGCCTTGAACTTATATCCCTAGAACAAAGAAGACTGCGAGGACAACTTATTGAGACCTTTAAGTATCTCAATGGCCTCAACAATATTACCCTGGAAGGGCTCTTCGAAAAAGACGGTAACGTAAGAACCAGAAATAACGGTCAAAAACTATTACTGAGAAACTTCAAGACATCTCAAGCTATGAACTTTTTTCCCGTTAAAATTGCAGCAACTTGGAACCAGTACCAGGAAAACATAGTTTCTGCTGGCACTGTGAACACATTCAAAAATCGTCTCGATAAATTTTGGATTACGAACCCCCCCAGTACTACATCCTACTAACTATGTCCCTAACTCCTTAAGGTTAATGTATGATTGAGATAAATGCTCGTAACATAAACGCCTGTGCGTGAGTGATATGTGTGCAAACGACTAAATTGACTTACGTGGTTAAGGTGTACGTGCATGACTGATGGATTTACTTTTAGACGGCATGGGACTTCGGTATTGAACCAAGAATGGGCCAAACGGCTCGTTCCTATTGCCTTATTCTATTCTATTCCCTTAGATTTATGAGGGTAGCACAGATTTTGAGCTGCTGAGCAATACAGGAACTCAATTTTAAAAATGGTATGCTTTCTGAACCACCAAGCATTAAACATGACTTCTTTGGAGGTATGAAATTTGTACCACCAGACTTGAAAGGCTTAATGAAGGCTGGATTTGTAACCAAAAAGCATGCACTAAGAGTGCAGCTCGTTCACCTGTTGTTGCATGTACAGCCCAGGAGCATTACAGATTGTCAGGATTTTCTAAATTGATCTTGTAATTGTAGAGGTTATGCTTTTCTTTGTTTAATCAAATTGTTCAACATGGCTAAACTAGCCCTCCCCAAAAAAACAATGGAAATGAAACCTTGTTGTTTTTATGGGCAATTTTTCTGTTGTTTAAACCTAAATCATTCAAGAGATTTAAAAAGTAAAGCAAGTACTATGCACATTATTAAGTTCTATGCCAGTTCTTTTCTTGCTCAAGCTTCAAAATAACAATGTCACTAAGAACAGCAACACACAATTTAAGGTGCAACTCCTTGCTTATTTTTGTTGAACTTGAATAATATTCTTCAACCAATGAATAACACTGTTGCTAATTAAAAAAAATGCAATGGAGCAGCAAATAGAAATAAAATGTCTATTATTTTCACATTTTTTTACCTCATGAACACAATCTTTTGCTGTGCAATATTCAAATCATGTGACAATTGAAAAAATCTTATCCTAATCTTCCTAGGTGAGTAATATTTAAAAGTTATTACACAACACACCAACCTCTGTTTGAAGTAATCGGCACCGTGTGTCTTGCACTTCTTATCCTTGCCCGGGCCATGCAAGTCCAAGAGAAGTCCAAGAGCTCCTTGAACTTGTAAGCTTTCTCACTCATGACCAAATTTGGCTCAGAATCATCAGCCAAGTAATCTTCAGAGGCCCTCAAGAGCCATGAGAGCTCGCCTGCCTCTCCCACCCTCATCCAGCACACGACGGTTACCCATCTCTTTTGTTCTACCTTGAATGGAACATTAGCGTTAAGATTTTGCTGACTAAAAGAAGAGAAGATACCTTTAAAGATTATTTAGGGATTTAATACTATAATTCTACAGGAGAAATCTCACTGCATGACATTAGCATTTCTAAAAAATATTGAAAAATAAATTTAAAAATTGAAGTAAAAACAATTCAATGTATTAAGAACATTACAAGACATGAACCATAACACCAGACATGAATGAATAATCAAGACCAAATGCTCCTTTTCAACAGCATGAAAGTAATCCATATCAGACTTGCAGTAATATTAATGATTTAAGCATATATTACTACAAATACAAATGATAAACAGTGAGTCATCATTCTTTACTTCTAGAGAAAAAAATAAACAAAAAGCTAAACATTCAGAACAAAATTTTGAAGATAAAGCTGCTCCTGATACTAAACCACAATACATACATGGTAACAAGCCAGAATATGGATTAAGCCCTACAGGAAGACCACATTCATTAATGGTTTGAAAATGATGGCTAAATGCATGTATTATTGCTTTTGTTCTTGCATCCACAGCTGTCTCCCAGAAAACATACTGATCAGAAAGTCAACATTTTTTCCTGAAAGATGCTAGAGAATCTTCCTGATGTTCATGTGTTTACTCTTGAAATTACAAAAATCCACTTATGCACACCCACAAGACCTACATACTAAGAGAAGTTTGTTTTGCTCTCCTTCAATTGAAGAGAGACTCAAATGCATGAATTTTATTTGCCAGCTACTCACCAATCAACAACTAAACAAATTAAATTCAACAACATACAGTAAAAAAAAGCCTTATACTTCAGCACAAGATATCAGAGAAATAACAAAACTATGTAACTCAGAATATAACAGATTAGAGTGTCATAAATGATGGAAAGACAATTTGGCTGAGATTGAGATTTTATAGCCAGCATGAGACAATGTCACTCACCTGCTTCTCTAGCTGTCATTGTTGACCAAGTCTTCTACTGCAATATTTCTAAACTAATCAAAGCTCTGCTGGTGTGTCATCTGACTGTAATAAACTTTTTTATAAAAGTCTTCTATCCATATCTGGAAAAATATTTCATTAACAAGATTGTCTTTGGTTTCAAAGAACTTAAATTAAATACAGTAAATTCATGCACAGCATCTCAATCCAATCAAAAATGTTCTTAAAACAAAAGTTATAACTAGTCATCCATACTACTTTATCTGCATATACACATTGTACAGTAACTTTTTAGAGCACAGTACAGGTTGAACAGCAAAATAACAGGTAAACTTTTCACAGAGTTTAGATTATAAATCAATCTTCACTAAAGAAAGGAACTGAAGGGGTCTTTCAATGCTCTTTCACATTTCTATTATAAATCATGTGTCATATTGAGGCATCTAAAACTATAGCATTTCAAACCCAAATTAAACAAAAAAAAACAATTTATCAAAAACATTTCAACCATAGCTCCACTAATAACAAAGATGTTAATTTCCTCCACGTTTTACATGGAAACCCGATTTTAAAAATTTCATAACAAAAAATTTAAATAATTGTTTGGTGTGTTTGTTCCCTAACATATACAATTAACTCTCTCCCCCCACACTTATATTGGGTAAATTTTTGTAATACCATTGCTTTTAACACTTCACATTCTCTTCACTCTTTTTGGCTAATGCTCTTCACCCTTTATACTACCTGTTCCGTAGCTTTTACATAAAGTCACAGACATAAATTTACATCACACACAGGAACTGGAGCCCTCCAAAAAGGCTCCAAATAGGCTTCTGGCAAGTGTAGTGACACCCAGCCCACCAGCTTGGACTCCAGCAACTGCACTGCAGCTTAGGTTCTCGTCAAAGTTTTCAGTTTCTCTGAAAAAGTTCACAAAACTCATCAGTATTAGTTCAGGAGAGTGAGGGGGTCTGTCTAATTCCCTTTTTCTTTTTAGAGATCCTCCGACCTTTCCACAGTAGACAGGAAATGGGCTACGACTCTAATGATGCGGAGCTGCACTCCAGACGAGTAGTCACCACCACCGCGGACATTTTTTAATTGAACTGCAGGTCAAGGCATTGAAGCAATCGTGTCAGTAGATGACGCTGTGCTGTGTAGGTGTCACAGTTCAGAAGAAAATGTTCCACTGTCTCACCGACGCTTAACTGCTATCAATACCACAGCTATTCGTTCTCACTAGTTGGTTGGTTGGTTGGTAGAACTGGAGCCCTCCAAAAAGGCTCCAAATAGGCGTTCTCACTAGTCACTTCACTGCTCTGCGCCGGCCGCCTGTAACAGCTGATTGGACGGGGAGTTCAATACCACTATGTATACATAGCGATCTCTGTACAGGATTTTCGACATAATAAGACACATGTGAAATGGGGCTCAGTGTTGCAAATAACGCTGCTAAAAAGAACATGAGTTGTTTCTGATGGCCATACTCATAACTTGAATATTTTTGAGTTGACGCTTGAGCCTACGCGGTTCTGGAGGCTTTGTATACCATGAGCACAAAACAAGTCCAGAAGATTAGCAACAGTAATAGCGCCAAATGTGGGATGATGAGGGACAAAAGATAAGGATCACCAAAAGATAAGAATCACCAAAAGATGAGGATCACTGGAAGCTGAGGGTCAGCAAAAAATGAGGATCCCCGAAAGATGAGCGTCCCTAAAAGATGAGGACAACCAAAAGAAATAGAAGCATCAAAACCGTGCTCAATGTTATTTTGGGTAAATATTTAACTGTTCGAAAATTTTATTAATGACTGCAATATAGAATGTTTAGTGAAATTTTCGGCACAAAAGCTCCGTATTTTAGTTGCAAATTCTGTTTTAATGTTAGCTCTGCAGCTCCGGCGCCGCTTGCGTTGTGTTCTATCAGCTGTTTGGTCTCGCTGTGGAAGGTTGTGGATAGAGTTTCCACTACAGAGGAGTAGAGGAAACAGTTGAACATCTGGTCTTGGAATTTAGTAAATATGAACATGAGCAAGATGGATGTGTGGTCCATGAGCAGTGTGGAGAAAACAAGTGGAATGCAAGGTGTGTTGAAGAAGACTCTGGTATGAGATATCTTGTAGGGCTGGATGAGGAATGTAACATGACTGTTGTGGATGCAATGAAAGATTTCTTAGTGCATGCATGGAATAAGCGACAGTGATATTGAATAGTCATTTTTTTTCAATGTGACTACCTGCTAAGCATGCGGGGCTGTTTATAACAAGCTGGATCTTCCAGTGATGCCCTCACTTGGTTGGTTCATTTGCATGGAATGACTCAGGGTGGCTCCAGAGGAATTACTTTAGATCACTCTGGCTCACAGGAGAAAAACTCTGGGATGCCATCCTGTTGTGTGTGTGTGTATTAGAGGGAATTGAAGGCCATTACACAGGTCCCAGCCCAATGCTGGCCCTCAAATCTAAATCTAAGTCTAAGGGTGCAGTGTGTAGCATCGAAAGCCTCAGCTACAGCTCGCCCTAAAGTTTGTATTTTTTTTCGCTGACATTGTTTTATTTATGCTTCATTTTTTTATTATATTAATAGTATTTGATGCAGTTTTATCTAACTTAATAGTAGGCATTTTATTCTGAGTAAATATACAGAATTTTTCTGACATGCAATGCCTGAAGGAAATTTAATATATTAGGCATAGCATGTGTGGGTATTGTGGTATACATCCTGATTGTTTGTAGGTCACAGATAATTGTGTTAAAGAGGATTTGCATTCTTCAATGTTTCATGAGAACTCTATGTTTTTTCCAAGGTGTTGAGAAATAAGTGAAACTGCTGCATAAATACCTTGCTTGCATATGAACCTTTGATAAGCTTCAGGGATTTTTTTTAGTAGAATTTTGAATGCAATCTCATCTTGGTAAGAATGTGAGAAAACTGTTTTCACCAGAATATTTGTTCTGCTCACCTTATTTTCAGTTAGGCCACTTTTTTCTCAAAGAAGTTCTGCTAATAGTTCCAGTTCTATCTTTTACTTATCCTTGAGAAAATATAAGAGAGGAAGGGACATTCTTTTAGAGCTTATAGAAAGATAAAAACATTTGCTTACATTTATGAAGCATGTTTATGCATGTTTATTCCTAAGTGTTAAATAGGGATTGGTTTGCAATATTACTTGTTAAAATTTTGTTGGTAAGCTTCATTATTTTTGTGATCCTTTTTGTGTTAATCAAAAACACTTAAGATATTGTCCACACTGTTTCATATTGAACTTTTAGTCTTGCTAGAGATGCATTAGCCAGAGCAGTGGTTTCCAGCATGCAGTTTATAGATTCCTGTTAGTCTGTACAGGAAGTGTATAAGCTCTGCTAAAACATTACAATTTGTACATTCATGAAATAGGCATGTGATAAATGAATAGTTACATGCAGGTAGTGTTGCTTATGAGTGAATGTATTTGACACCATAAGGAGTAAATGATTTTTAATTGTTATTTATTTATTTATTTACAAGACAATTCCTCTGGAAATTCCACAATTTAAATTTAAAATTATTATAAAGATAAATGCATTTAAGATATATAACAAAGTATTGTGTTTCAAATGAATATTTTTTTATTAATATATACAGAACTTTCATTCTAGATCTTATCTACCAATAACATGGCCCAGATGTTACCTGTTGAAATTCTTTGGTTTAAAAGGGATAAAATTAAAGGTCTGTAGAAATTAGAATATAAAATTAAAGGTCTATTCTTTTAGACTGAATATTTTTCATGAACATATACAGAACTTCCATTCTGTATCTTATCTTCCAATGACATGGCCTTGTAATAGAAGAAAGCTAATAACAGAAAAAATACTGTATTTGATAGTGATCTGGTCCCTTTGATATACACAGTACAATGCTCATGATGCATGTATACCCATTCTAATTTCAGTTCAATCATTTTTCTTTAGTTATAGATAGGAAGTAATGGGATGGACACACACAGGTAGAGACAGAGAGAGGGAGATAGAGTTACTGTCTATTATATATGTAGATTTTTAACTGCACAGGTGTTCTTTAAAATTTTCATCAAAATTCTTTGGAAGTTGTAATGAACTTGGAGACATTTCAGTTATGAAACAATTCACTGAAGAAATGATGCTCAATTTTAGCTTCATTGCTATGCTGTCACTGGACAAGTACCTGTCTGATCTGCTGCAATTTTCTGGAATAATCATTGGTGTTCATTAGACCAGTAAATTTTGGTCACTGTATGCTTATCTCCTTGACTGTGTTTTGTTAATATCTGAAAAACTGTGAATTAGTATGTCATACTAGTTGAAAAATCATGCAATAAAATATAGAACAAAAATTAATTTCCATCATTCATTAAATTTGACCATGACAGTATGAGTTTTAAATAGAAATCTTTTTTTTCAGTGTTTGTCAAGTTGTTCAGAAATTTTATTGTTAAAATACAAACCTACATATTACAATGGGTCGGAACCATGGCGGTCGGGGAGAAACCAGAAGAGGTGGACGAGGAAGCTCGGCATCAGGCAGCGCCAGGGGGCAAGGCCGCCAGAGTCGAGGGAAACGACAGACGTCCAACAGGAGAGAACATGACGGCCATGGTGAACTGGAGGAACGATTCTACTCTCAAATGAATTTATCAGGTATTCCTCTTTACAGTACAAATATAGGTTGTTGTACTTTTTGTTAGGAGCAATTTAATTAATCATCAATGCAAGAATTGAATAAGCAGATTGTCATGAGATATGAATGAAAAATATTTAATTCCTCTGAGTAATTGTGTGTACAATTAATAATTCCATAAATAATATTGATTGCCATGTGGGAAGTTTAGAGATAAATGTCCTAGTGGGAATGTAAAATATCTTAAAAAGTTGTGATTGCTTGGTCAAGATCAAGAACTTAATATTGAAGTATTGTACTCCATAGCACCTTCAAAAGATTTTTTTTTACCAATTTTGGTTTAAGATTGATATGGAATACTCAAGCAAATTTTTTTTGTTAACTTTAAACCATTTTCTACATTTGGCTAATATATGGTAGCATAATTTTGATATTTATGGCTGTATGATTGCTCTTTATGGGTGTGATGTATTTTATAAAAAGCTTTCAAATTTCAATTTTTTTCAGATGAAAAAAGTGCCTGTGATATCCCTGGAAAATCATCAAAGGTTTGCATGCTATAATTAAAAATAATAAAAACAGTACTAAAACAGGGTGCAGTTTTAAAATACTATTTCATAATTCAATGGTCATCTTCCTGTGAAGAATATTATCTCTGAGCCATGATATTTAGTTATGCAACAATATTTTTTGTGATGAACTAGAATAACTGGATGCAGAAGGGAAAACCTGTGTGAAAAGCTACATTCAACTTTTACTATTTTCTACAGAATACATCCCCCCCCAAAAATCGAAAAGTAGAAAAATCAGATTCAGAAGCTACTGACACAGCAAGTGAGACTGAAGAGTTTGACATCAAGATACCCAAAAAGCATGAAGACTCCTCTAAAACAGATAAGGGTGGTCAAGAACAGTCGGAGGATTCTGAAGAAACACAGTCAGACAGAGAAGCTGTTGACAGTGATGCAAGTGAAGATGAGGAGGAGGAGGAGGAGGAAGAAGAAGAAGAAGAAGAAGAAGAAGAAGAAGAAGAAGAAGAAGAAGAAGAAGAAGAAGAAGAATTTAGTGTTTCCTATAAAGTAGCCATGTGGGATTTAAATCATTGTGACCCCAAGAAATGCTCTGGTAGGAAACTGTCAAGAATGAATCTCATCAAGACATTGAGACTCGGACAAACTTTTCCAGGAATTGTGCTCACTCCAGTAGGGTCCAGAGTAAGTCAAAATACTACTAATCTTTTTAAGATACACCAGTATCATAAGTCTTATGACCTCTTTCGTGTATGACCTCTTGTACATACACCTTTTGTTTGAATATGTAATTATTTTTCTAAGAGGTAAGAGTACTGTATGATTTATAATGTATTTGATGTACAACCACTTGCGCCTACCACCATTTGTCTGCATATCATATACATAATATACATTGCATGATAGAAATATATCAATAAAAGGTGCATTATTGGAAAAATACAAATAATGGTTTTGTATTATAGAATTATATAGGTGCTAAGTACAGCAAATGCTTGATATACTGTAATGCTCTCTGTAGTATGTTGGCAATTCTCTTCAGTTATATATACTTATGATATGTTGGTTGTTGTACCAACACCAGTTATAAGCCCATTGATACTTGTATGTTTTGTCATTTAGGTTGATTTATATGTGTTTTAAAGTTGGATACATTAGTGCACTTCAGAGGTTGAAGATACCTTCCCGTGCTGCTCAGACGTGTTTCATCAATTTTCTACATAACTTTGGCAATGAAATCACTCTGCTCTTGTGAACTAGCATAGTCATCTGAGCATAGTAATTAATTACAACAAAACATGCATTTTTCATCCTAGTTTTGTTCTGATATGGGAAAATTGGCTTCACTTAAATGAAAATTCAACAAATACCTTTGAATGCCAGTTCTAGGATGGCACTCATTGTGGTGAGACTAATCATCATCTACAAATTTGCCCTGTGTAATACCAAGGAATTGTCTTCTTTACTAGCAGACTATCAGTTTCTCCTATAGTAATTACATATAAATCCAATTGAAGTGATTCTATAGTTAAAGCATTCAAATTTAAAAATGATTTAAAATCTATAAAAAAGGAAAGGACTTACGAAAGGAGCCACAATTCAATAGTTTAACCCTCTCTTGAACGACTATTTCATCTATAATACTCAGTTATTATAGTGCAAGTATAATGTATAATTATGCTATCACGCACAATGAACTTAATTGCGTGTCACCAGTCTATGTTATTTAAGATTGTTGCAATATTGTAGGACTGGTGAATATTCATGCTCATTGCTTATAATTGAATGAATACAGTGCTTGTTCTTCAAAGCGTGAGTGTTTCATTGAAGAATATATTCTTGGTCTCAATTGTTTTATTGATTTGTAACACTAGATTGTTGTATTCCCACCTTCTTATGCATGCTGAATACCACTAAGAATAAATTTCATTTTCATTTGATAGATACATTTGCAACAGAAACATTTTATTGGAATCTGATATTATATTCCTATCTCCCATACTTCATATTATGCTTTGATGTGAGTATTATTCAACTAGTCAATACTAACCCACTCCCTTTATATTGATGCAGGATCATCCACAAATAGCATCAAAAGGCTGCTGTCATTATAGATTACCTTTCCACACATGCTATACTTCACAGTCTTGACCTTATCCCTAAAATTTCCCGTTTGATTGGTTAAAAGTAACCCTGGTTCTTGTGTTCAGGTAGTGTCCCCTACTGACAGACCTGCCCTGCTGCAACATGGCACTGCGGTCGTGGACTGTTCATGGGCCCGTCTTGCTGACACTCCTTTTAAAAGAATGAAAGCAGGGCATCCCCGACTCTTGCCTTTCTTGGTCGCTGCTAACCCCATCAATTACGGACGGCCTTGCAAGTTGTCGTGCGTGGAGGCCCTTGCTGCTACCATGTATATTTGTGGTAGGTCATTGCATTGTCAGATATTGTTGATTTTTTGTCATTGTAAGCTATCATGTATATTTGTTGTCAGTCAGTATCAACTACCATGTTTGAGTTATGTACTGCACCTTGGGTTTTCTTGCTAGACTAGTAGACCCACACGTGAAAAATCTTACGTTTTTTACTGAATTTTTCCTTTGATTTGCCAATGGACTCGGGCTTTGGGAAGGAGTTTCCTGGAAACATTGAAGGGTGTGCCTTTGGTATTCACAATACGTGTATATACAATATCCTATCAAATTTTCTCTTATCTAAATACCCAAGAGCGGGACAGAGAGACGAGCCAAGCAAGCAACAAATTGTGTATTATAATATAGTGGGATCAGATATTAATTAAGTTGTCGTAATTATACGTTTATCCAGTGCTTATGACCTCTACATTTCATAATCGTTTATTTTTAAAATCAAATCATTGCTTTAAAACTAGTTAAGTTCTTATCCTCTTAGTGTTATTTTGTCGTATGTAATTTTTCTTTATTTAATGTATTTCTGATCACTTTGTTGTTTACTCTGTGTAGCTTTTGAAGTTTTCATGATGTTTTCCCTCTTCCTGACTTCATGTTTTTTACTGGTATAGATTAAGAGCATGAGGGAAATTTTTATTGTACTATTAATACCCCTTTATTGGCACCACAGTTCTAGCACAATCCAACCAATGTATTAATTGTTTTATATCTCATCATATTCCCTACACACATCTGTCTACAACACCTCTAACTCCATTTCTTATTCTTGAATTTTCATCTTCAAATGTTACTGTTCGTAAAGAATTTAAAACTTACCTGACACTGTTAACTCATTTTAGAGATGCTCCACTATTCTTTTCAATACCAATTCCGTATTCACTAAAGTAAATCAAAATTGTGTAAAAAATTAAGCATTAATCCACGCTCCTCGAAGGTCTCCCGCATTGAATGT
The DNA here is from genome assembly GCA_006783055.1 of Trinorchestia longiramus. Lineage (NCBI taxonomy): Eukaryota > Metazoa > Arthropoda > Malacostraca > Amphipoda > Talitridae > Trinorchestia > Trinorchestia longiramus. The sequence goes on along the minus strand of VCRD01001519.1, from coordinate 68,833 downwards.
TTGCACCACATCACAGTTCAAGGACTTCAAAATTGTCTGAGTATACAAGCTGAGCCGCTGTCTTTCCCATTCAACAATTCATCATTCTGCACTCTTGCCTTTTCATACCCAGTACCTAAACAAAATACAACTATGTATCATACATCGTTGTTTCATCTCAAAGATCTGCCAATCTTAATTCCATGTAAGTTAAAAAATTGATTCCTAGGACTTCCTTCTCCTATTTTTCCCTATCTTCTTCGTAGAGAGAAAATATGAATCAATTCTATGCAGCCTTCCTATAACATCTGGTGTCATCAGCAGGTTTCCTGTTGAAATGTTAAACATTTTTAGGGGTTAAAGGAAACAATCAAGATTAGTTTCAGACACTGTAAATGGCAGTATATATGATATTTCACAATTATTACTAAACCAGTAAATATTCTTGCTTTGAAGCTGCAATCATTGCAGCATAATAAAGTGGTTACCTGTTTGCTCTACAGCCCCAGTCAAAGTATGTTGTTGTCCTCTATACTGAGGGAGTACAGTGGGGGTATTCTTTTATGGAGACAGCGAAGCAACATCAATTTAATCTCCCTGATGTAATCAACTAGAGTGCGTGGAGCTTAGAATAGTTTCCCATTTATGTTTTCACCGGATAATTTTGAAGAATCCTGCATTTGGTTACGAGTAGCATATGCAGTAATATGAAATGATTCCTAATTTTTGTAACAGCTATTATTGTAATAACGATCGTATGTCGTTCTATGTACGTGTGTTAATAAGGCACATACCTAGCTTAGCAGTATATAACATCTATTATAATATGCTTCAGCATTTTTTCTCGCGAGGAAGTAGGTTGCAGCGTGAGAAAAGGAGTATGCATTTACACTATTCTACAAAGATAGGTTGGAGAACCAAATTTAATTAAAATGTTTATAGAATCCCATATTGTTGGTTTAAGGATTACTAACTTTATATTAGAGAAGAAGGTGTTCAAATTATTTTCAAATAAATAAGTATAGATTCAGTAAAATTTTATAAAAGATCAATTGATAAAAGAAAATTGAATTTTACGTGAAATGCTTGAGAACTATAAGTTGAGCATCGATCGTAATTTTTTCATTATTGAGCGGAAGTGTGACATTGTACTAAAAATTTTCATATATCGTCTGTATTAAGAGCCAAAAGTTTCATTACAATTTTTATTAAGTATAAGAAACTTTATTGACTGTTAACTGTTAGAAATATTCATATTAAATATCTCTTAATATGGGAAATTCAGTTTAGAGGCATCTCAAATGTATGTATGGTTGAGCGCTCAATATTTGTGTTCATAATCTTCTTTACCCATCCTTTTTCTTGCATTCATTGTCAGCATTTTGTTTCTCTAACCTAAAAAAACAATTTTTGTGTTTTTTCATTTGATTTTCTCGCATGAATTTTTGGTTAATAATTTATTATACATTGCATACATTCGTTCATCTTCACAAAATACCTAAGTTCGCTTTTCCCTTGTAGGCGATAAAGCAGCGGCAGAACACTACCTGGGCAAGTTCAGTTGGGGCCACTCGTTCTTGTCGCTGAACGGAGACCTGCTGGACCGCTACGCCGCCTGCAAGGACAGTGCAGAAGTCATTGCCACCCAAACCCAATACTTGGAGCAGGCTGAGCAAGAGGCATCCAATAGACGTAGTGAGTACTATATGTACAGGACCAGCACTCAGTGCTGTGCAGGGTCCAACACTCAGTGCTGTACAGGGTCAGCACCTAGTGCTGTACAGGGTCAGCACCTAGTGCTGTACAGGGTCCAACACTCAGTGCTGTACAGGGTCAGCACCTAGTGCTGTACAGGGTCAGCACCTAGTGCTGTACAGGACCAGCACTCAGTACTGGGCAGGGTCAGCATCTCAGTGGTGCACGATACTGACAAGGACTATGTGGCATATGAAGTAGTATCGTCACGTCGTTCCTTGTTTGGTGTTATAGACTGTGTTGCTTTCCATCACTGCTCTTTCAGGCTGAGATGGCAGGAAACTTCGCTCTTCCTTTGCAATTGTTGCTCACTATGCCTCAATGTATAACATTCTTGCTTCCGGATTTTTAATCTGAAATGAATTTATGTGATGGATTAAATATCGCATGCTCCATGTTTTACGTTTCCATTTATGTATTAACTCAAAATATGTGTATACTTACTCTGAAAAGTTTATATTTCTTTTACATATTTCAGTAACATGTAGAGATTGACTAGAAGTTTTTATATCTTTGAGATACAGCTTAAACACTGCTTAATTAGATTATATATCACATTTTTGTGAGATATCAACTTAGTGTATAGTGTTAGAGGCGATTTTCAAGTTTAAGATGATGGTGTTAAGCATTACCTTTTTTCTCCAGTAGGTCTTTTCAAATTATTAACAAATTTCTTTTCATCAGATGTTATCGACATGCCTCCAAAAATAGACTCGGAAGATGAAGAAGAGGACCAAGAAGCGGAAAAAGCGCACTAGCAAAGTGCGAAAAGTTAAAATCAAGAATCGAACGTCTGGTGACAATAAAATCTTCTGAAACGAGCTTGTTTTTTTTCCAAAAATTAGCTGCGTATCAAAAACTGCCAGCAAGCAAACTGTGCAACATTCATCATTCCTTGAAGCCTCTTACATCAACGTGGTTTTTCAGAAGTTCAGCTGCTGTGTGGAAGTGGATCTATAGATTCTTCTTCCAGCAGCAAAATAAAAATGTTGCTTCAACGTTTGTTATAATTACTCAAGAAATAGAAAAGAACGCTTGTAGCAATTTTTGCTAAAAAGTTGTGGGGCTTCAATGTCGAGTTCGAAAACACCGACACATTTCTCTACAAAGATCCAACGATGAAGCCCAGTGTGGGTAAGCGGCAAACACTTTGGAAGTCAAACTTCAGAAAGCTCGTAAATTTAAGGAAGTTCGAGGTCTCCCATCAACCTCTCCTGATGGTTTTGAGATTTTTGATCCTACGTCTGAGCACGAATAAAGCTTCAATTGGTCATCATCACGACATGGTTGCTCTGTATGATTCCTTCGCTTCGCGTCTCCTGCTCAACAAACTAAGGCAAGTGCAAATTTTTCCAATTATCCGATGTGTTTAAATAATTTTTGAAAAAAGTTTGAATCCTTGTGGAATTCTTCTTACCGAATCCTAGAAGAAAGTATAATAATCAATAGTTTGAATGACAGTATTCTTAAGGTATCTTTTCAGGATGTATGATACAAACTATGCGGCTCTGCCTCTGTCATTCAATTGAAAGACTTGAATATGACTTGTGTAATCTCACATGGATATCTTAGTGATAGCAAACTAGAAGTTATCTTTTACAATAAAACAAGGTTTTTTTCGGCCATTGCAATGGATACAAGTTCTCAATCAGAACAGATTTCCTCTCATCAGTAGCGCAAAGTAACAAGTATGCTGAATATCCTGTATATTTATCAGTTTATTTGACCACGCTTCATTTACAATTTTAGAATGATTGAACCGTTTTTCTCTGGTGACTGATGCAGGTTTGTTGCTGTTTAGCTCCAAGTTGAACTGGCCAAGTCATGCGTGCAGGATTTTGTTGCTTTTTACCTGAAAATACTTTAGTGTGTATCTTGATTACTTATTTGTATTGTATACTCGGGAAACCTTGCAGTGCTCAAACAAAGTGTCAAGACCATTGCGCCAATTGTGTTGTTTTGTAAGCTGACTAAGAATTAATTGATTAAATAAACTTCCTTGGCTCTCAAACTCGGCATTCTAGGTAGACGAGTTCTCGATGCGCTCAAATTTTTTCTTCAGTGACCTGCCCGGTTGTGTTCTTGCATGCCATTATGGTGTTTCGTAGGATTTATAATTATAGAATACGGAGCCAAGTAACCCTTTTCAGTTCTGTATAAACCCCGTACAATCTACAGTTGACTGTGTCTCTAACGCTAAAAAAGTTTTCGAGTAAATTGCTTACGTGTACAACAATAAATGTTTGATTGTTTTTGACTGTTGTTTAAAAAATGTGTAGAGAAATTTTTAATCACGGCAGTTTTCTTGTAGAAAACAAGTATTGAACTGAAAATGAGGTGGTCTGCGGTGTTATTTACCGGGTGATTTTCTAATTGCGATGAGTCTGATATCGTCAATATCTATTGTGAATATAATATTACACTAGGAACGAGCCCTTTGGTTAATTCTTGGGTTGCTACCCAAGTCCCATGCCGTCTAACGTAAAGGCATCAATCACGCACATGCGCGACCGTTACACAGATATTTCAGCCTCGTTCACACACTGTCACAAGCATTTTAGTCACGCATACATAGACGGTCTCCAAGAGTTCAAAAGGATATGGAATTAGTACTTTACACAACTGGGGGGGGCTTATTAGCTAATATTCGTCGAGGCAAATTTTGAATGTGTTCACAGTGCTAGTAGGAGCGATTTTTTCGGGTAGCTGGTTCTAGGTTCTGGCAGTTTCAAACTGGAAAGAAGTTTATAGCCTGGGATGTCATAAAGGTTATTTTTAGTTTATGGCCGTTATTTCTGTTTTGCGTGTTATTGTCTCTGTCTAAAAGCCTTTATAGGGTATCATCGTTGAAGCCATTGAGATATTTATAGGTATCGATGAGTTGTATTTGTTCTAGAGAGATGAATTCAAGCTGCCGAAAACGCTTTTCGTAGCTGAGATTGCTGAGTGCAGGAATTATCGTCGTTGCTTTACGCTGAATTTTTTCAAGTTTATTAATATCTCTTTGTAGGGTAGGAGACCACAGTTGCACTGAATATTCTAGATGTGGCCGCACTAACGCTTTATACAGCGATAAGATGATGTTATTGTATTCGAAGTTTCTTGCAATGAAACCTACTCGCATTTCTGACGTTTTTTGTGATGCTGTATTTCTGGCATAGGTCTCACGGATCAATCGTCCGAATTTAGCAGCACTTTGTTTATTTTTTTCACATTCAGCATTATTTTCTTGTATTTTCCCCTTTATCTATCTAGCGTTAGACTGACTAGTGTGTCGTGGAAGTGACTTTCCGTACAAGTGATCTTTCGAATTTATTTCTCTCTACGTTTTTAATTTCTCGTTTCATTGTAGCTAAATAATTTTATGCGCATGTGCTACAGCTACCACGATAGTAGTGCAAGTATAATGTATAATTATGCTATCACGCACAATGAACTTAATTGTGTGTCACCAGTCTATGTTATTTAAGATTGTTGCAATATTGTAGGACTAGTGAATATTAATGCTCATTGCTTATAATTGAATGAATACAGTGCTTGTTCTTGAAAGCCTGAGTGTTCTATAAGTTAATGTTAAAAACGGGAATAGCTGTTCTTCTTAAAGCCTACTCTTCACATGCTTTTTAGTTTTGATGCTGCGGGCACCCGTGTCCGTCTTACGTATATCATACTGTTCTTCTATAGGAATACGATTGCTTTTAATCAGTTCAGATTAAAGCTTCTGCACTGTTTAGGGAAACGCAGGAAGTTGTGAGGTGTTCGTGCTTTGCATGGTGCATTACTGTATGCCTCTGAAGTTCCCCCTGCTGAGTTGAGATGAAATCATTTGGGTTTCCCCGCTTGTCCGGGTCCAGAGTCCGGCTGAAGATTACAGCCGCTGTGTAAAAGCATCTTCTGTTGTGGTCTCACACAGGAAACGCGGGCTAATCAAGCATAATATAGGTTCAACGGAGCCATCACAAGCTCTCGAGTGGCTCATACGTGAGAGAATTTTAGCAAATCTTGCTCGTACGTTTAGTGCTCGTCACGTGTTGCACTTGCCTGCTTTTATTACTCACCTGCCGCCGTCAGTGCTAGAGTGACTCATGGCGCCAGGCCCCACACGCACACACCAAGCCACTAACTGCTCATGTTCAACTCATGTTACACGTCGCAGTTCACTTGATCGTTCAATGGTCTTTGATTGTTATTTTTCAGTATAGTGCCTTACAGAATTTTTTGTTCAATGCTTTGAGACTTTTTTCTTAGAGGTTTCACTGTTACCTTTTATTTTGCCTCGTTCGTTTTTTAGTGGATTTTAACCCGCTGTTGGTGTTCTTGAATGTTCGAAGAAAGGAAAGTTGTTCCTGTGAGTTATTTATTCTTTATACATTCTTAATGACAAAATTTGAAACCGCACCTACCGTCATACGAGGCTGCAAAATTATTATGAGGGGGGTGCTTCTTTTTCACGTTTATCATAACACATGACGTTTTCAGGAGGTAAAATTTAACGTACATACGAGAGAGATTTATAGCTTTGATGACGGCTTTCAAGTGAAAGTTACTTGTACCGTGCAGCAGTTCGTTGCTAGCGTGATACTGAAGTATCAATTGCTGTACTATGCTACTACAGGAACACTCATCATCTCATAGTTTATGAATCATTGACCCAGCGTGGGTTGTGTCTGAGTTGCCATGTCAAAATTGAGACTCTTGAGGGGCTTACGTTCGAGTGTGTTTGATAGGTAATTATGGTGTATTTTAGTTACGGTGTATCTTAGGCTGGAGTATAAGAATTATTATAAATATCATAATACGGGTGAGGCGAATAGTAAAGAAACTAGTGTAATTCACAGAGCGAGAAACATTTCGTGGGCTGACACAGTGCATACCGACTTGAACCCGCAGCTCACCTTGAGAATGAGACTCACACGAGGTTCCTTCATGTACTCCCTCTCCTCTTATTTAACACAGTCGTGTCCGATCATTGCCCTACAAAGCTGTCTTTGATCGTCCTTCCCTTGGTGTGTAGGATCTTCAGTTTATGAATGTCGCTCTCACGAAACGAAGTAAATTTTCATCTGTGAGAGAAAATACTCATGTTCAGCGGGCACTTATCCAGCCTGCTGAGTCAGAATCTGCTTTTACAAGCAGCTGGTCATACGTTTTCTAATTTCAGTATTTTGTACTAACTTCAAAAATTTTCATCTGATAGCTACCCATGGCAACAAATATTTTACTTTCACGCTATCGCCATAGTTGATATTTTTTGTGGCTGAGGTTTTCTGGATTTTTGACGGCAATTGCGCGTCTCCGCTGTTGGCGTTACAAGACGAAAATAAAATCAACGTCCGATTCGCAATTATAGTTGTACTTATGTGTTCACGTTTTATTTTATCGTCCTAGTGTAGGATAATAGCTACCCGTAAAATATTGTTTCTCAAGAATGCAGAGTAATTTTTACTTAAATTATTTACTGATATTATTTTTGATTTGTAGGCGTGTAAAATATGATTAGTCTTTGCTTGCATGACGTAAAAAGCTAGTTTGGGTACTCGTAATTATCAAGAGTGGAGTTGTCATTGACTTCGTCTTTTTTTAGTGTCCTTTGAGAATATTTTCAGGTTATGGAGCTTGGATCTTGTTTTCTAATAGACCTTAGTTACAAACGCTGAAGTTAATTTGCTAAAAATTCGATTCTACGGTACAAAGAATGTAGAACTGCAAACCTTATGGTGAATTTTAGCTCCAGTAGTATTCCTAACTATTTACCACCTATCTTCGTACAATATATTAATTTTTGTTAGCTACATGTCTTTTCCCTCTCAAATTTTCAGTAGTCATCACTCTTAGCTAAATAACCATTGTTTAATTAATAGACTTGCACATGTCCCATCTTTCGACCCTTTGTACCTGAAATTTTGCAACATCGAACTTGTATCAATAGTCCCAATCTATACACTAATCATTGCTCTGTCATCACGTTCGGGAAATAGTTGTATTATGAAGCATTTACTTGAGTCAACTGGCCGACTACTCGTGTACCTGCACCGCGTGGACTTCGTTCATACACTCAGGAGAGCATGAGATGTCCTGCACGCTTTGCACCTTGAGGCTCATAAAAAACCGGCTCTAAATTCCAGATGCACTCATCGCAATGATTTTTTTAGCACTATGAACTCTTGCTTCTAATATATGAAGGCCCTGGGTTGTCTGTTTCGGCTACCTTCATCAGTTATGTGTAAAGTAAAAAGTTTAACCTTCATGTTTCTTTTGGCGCAAAATTTTAGGTAAACGATTTATTTTCGTATCTTGTGATTTTGAGCTTTCCCTTTTTCTCATCATTTTCAAATTAACTGTAGATTTAATTGTTTATCTAGTTTTATTTAATATACTTTGCGAAATTCAACCCCTTAGACGACAAAATTGTCCTTGTATCGACACGAGGGATCAGTCGTTGTGTTACTTTTCACACAGAATTGTCACTCTCCCTAGAGAAGAGGGCGAATAGGATAGTCTGTTATATCTTGGGGGACTTGACATTCTCTCTGGGATACCTAGCAAATTTGAATCTTTGTTCGGCTGAGGCATACTATAATATTACCTGTCCTTGTCAGTGTACCTTGCAGTATTGGCGCTCGCTCCTCAGTGGAAACTGTTGCAGATGAACTGTTTTAAGTTGACCCAAGAATGGGCCTAACGGCTCCTTTCTATTGCATTATTCTATGGTACTACTCTCCATAGGAATAGCAACACGTGTAGCGGGAAGCTATAGTGGACTTATTTTAATTTATTAGTAGACAGCCCTTGTTTTTCTTTCTCTTTCCCTGTCTCACATAAAGAAGGAAGCGGTACCGTGCAACCAACTGTTCACCCGCATGTATTAATTTTTTTCTTTGTTTTCACTTTAAATTTTCGTCTACTGCCGCCGGTTGCGTCAAGAAAGACTCAAAAAATTTTCACCCGTGAGGTACTACTCAAAATGACTTGTTACTATGTAGATGTGTATGAAGTGAAAATTGTAATTAACTAACCCCTGAATAGAGCAATATTGAATTATTGACGTTATGCTTGAAATATTTGAGTGGAGGTATTATACTCGTATTGTCTTAGCCAAGTTTCCCCACTTGTTCGTTGTTGTTGCTACCCATTTAATCGTACTATGATATAAAGTAGGTGCAAAGAGCTGAACCTATTTATTGCCTTAATTTCTCTGTTTAGAGGTTTTGATGTTTCGAGATTGTTAGCTTGAACTTTGATACCCAGCTCAACCTGATAAGGTTGTTGACCTCGAACTTTATTCTTACCTGAGACTAGGTGTGGATGGAAGTAGCTTAAGTCAAATGCTTTTTAGTAACTAAAGTGGACGGGAGCAAGTCAATGGATTGCGTATCATTTTTAATGACATATCAGCCCTAAATAGCTGGTAGTCCGATTGAACACGAATAATATATCTACTTTGTCTCATTCACGAGTATCTGTATCCATTGAAAATTCCCTCACGAGGAATGGCTTTTCTCAGATGGAGGGTGACAAATACTCAATTAAATAGAACTTTAATCTAAATTGTAGCTAAAGTTGTTTCTGCATAATTAGCACATTGTTTATTTGCGTATTTTGACGTTTACGGATAGGGGTTTAAATATGGATATTTTCAACTATATTGTTCATTCGTCTTTATTCTTTATAGAATTTTAATACATGTAGCTTACCCAGAAGAATACTTGCACGAGCGTGTACGCAAACGACCTCATGTTGGTAAAATTATCGTTAAAATTGTATGCCAATGTACCACGTAAACTAAATCTTCAGTGAGGTTTACTCTGATGGTCGCCTTCATTAAATGAGAACAGTGGTAAAACAGTAAATTAAATGATAATCTTTCAATGCGAGCCGAAGTGTTCTCAACGTATGTCTTCGTGTGCAGAATTCAGGACTAAAGCCTGCTCAGCTTATGAAGATTACCTCGGACACCCACTCTGTCGAAGGACTATGTTGAGCGTTAAATTAGAGGTTGTGTAAGAAATACATATCTTCTCTTTTCCCGACTCTCAGTAAGCGGCATATGTAAGATAACCAGCAGCGCAAGTGCCTGATACCCTATCTCTCTATTTCCCTCTTCAAGCTTTTCGCTCTCCGAGACACTCACTACCTAACACTGGGAAATGACTTTGAAGTAGCTTGGGTGGCGAAATCTTATGCATTTAATTTTCAAAATCTGCTAAGGAGTCGAAATATGTTGCAGTGGAGGAGCAAGTGTAGTTTTGTTCAGTGTAACTGGATTTTACTTGAGTCTTGAGATCTGTTCTTAATGTTGAGCTGATTATTTAATCCCTGCGTATAATTTTTATGTAACATTCTAATCTGCTGAACGGGAATATAAAGCCAAATTTTATTGTATGCTAGGTTAATTTCTTTTCCCTAAATTAACATATATATATATAAATATTATAAGTGTGTTGTGTAGAATGTGAGATTCTTTAGCGCGCTCTATGCGATGCTATCATACATATATACGATCTCGTTTATGAAAAGCAGCAGTAGACAATTAAAAAATGTTTCTGTAGTAAACTTTCAATAATGTTAGCAGAGTTAGATTGAATGCTAGTTTACGTGCACGTTTAAAGCGAGTTCCAGTGGTTAGAAGTCAAATACTATTAAAGAAAGGCTAGTTCATTAAGAGCTCGCTAATGAGTTTCACAACTACTACCATGATTAATAATTTAGTGTCGACTATCCTGGCACGTCTCAACTTGATTTAATAAAAATAAGTGTTCTTCAGAGTATATCTTAAATGGAAGTGAAGAGGAAGTATCATTTTTCTTCCCTTTTTTCTTGATTTTAAGAACATTCTTAGAAAGAAGCTGATTCAGGTATTCTTTGTAATGTCAGTGTGACGGTTATTATAGTCAGCTTGTAGTCAGGAGCTTGCATGCGTGCTGGATGTTAACTCCAGAACAATGATAACTTCACACACATCCGTGAATCGTCAAGGTCAGCTTTGTTGCGATTTATCATATTTTGGGTACAAAGGTCAAATGTCCATAATAATTGTATCTGTAGATTATTTGTTGAGTAAATTTTTTATCGCAATATTTTGGCAGGAATTGTTCGGTTAACTTGGCTTTTTGTCGCATTTCTTATGAGATTTCATTTTTATTTGACCTTTCATTGATTGTTTAGAATTTTAACTTTTTCCATGGAGTCACAAATAGAAGCCTTGTCACTGCGTTGGAATCGTCAGACGTGCGCTATCAATTCTCTCGAGGGCCGTAGATAAGATTAGAGATAACGAACAGCGCTCCTCACTATCGAGTTGGAGATGGCAGCAGAAAGGACCTGATATATCTGATAAATATCTCTAAGTGATAGCAACTAGTGACAATTCACATCGCTTTTAATGAGTTAGATAAACTGTATTTTTGAAACGTCTTCCTTTATGATAATTTGGATACTGACAGTAAGCGCCGGTTTTGACTGATCATATCTCCAGTTGACTGTATCTTATTAAGTTTACTTGGAAAACTAATTCGGATCATTTAGGGAAATAAGTTGCTCATTTCCTCGCAGGGGAAGATATATTTGGGTAATTTATATTTCTTTATATTTTACCTTATCTATTTGCACGATAATGCTATAAAACGATATGGTCATTGTTGCTAGGGCCAGTATTTCTTTCGATGGTATTTAGTAAATTATTCGAAGTGTTTCCAAATTGTGTGGCACTTTATGGAAATAGAAGTATTAATTGAGTTCACTTTTATGCGGCAGTTGTTTTGTTAAATGAAATCTAGGCTGGCACTCTTCTTGCAAACATTTGAGAGCTTCATTGTTTGTCATGGCCACCATCTTAGGTAGCTGTAAGACGATTGTAAATTTAATACGAGTTTATTTTTATGTTTTTCCTAATGTGAAATTCTCATTACCTCATTTCCTTTCTCAGGGGAATAGTTGACACAGCAGTAAATTCTGCAACTTTTAAGCAGAATACGGGCTTAACGCAGCGCAGGGTAAAAGAATTGCATCCATTGAAGCCGCTAAATTAAATATCACAGTGGGTTTTGAAGCCTTGTTACAAAACTATTGCAATGCATACTTTAAGGACAGTAGTTTGCTGCTGGGAAAATTTTGACTCGCCCCAACTATGATAAATCATATTGCTCGTTAGTCTATCGTGGAATTCTTTATATTGCATTTTAGATTCAATTTTATATCTTTGTCAACATTTCATCAAACCCTCAGCTAAATCTGCCGTACACTTGCTATGTAGGCGTGGACTTATTTTGCGGATCGAGTAAGGAATATTAACACGGTTTTGTTTATCCACAAGAGAAGAAACAAGATGAGTTGTTTTAATAAACAAGTTTGGTTACACGATTCTCTCGCACAGGGCTGCCTTTCTTATTTTTGGGTGTAACCGGCTGGCGGTGAAGAGGGACGGATGTTGGTATACTGTCTGTTTTTGTCAGCGTTCCTTGTGGATATGAGCGTCCTTCATGTGTTCTTAGCAATCCATCACAGAATCTGCAGCAGTTTTTGCTAGAGGTTATTGGGATTTGGTGTTCTAGCTAAGTACGTATTTCATGTCTAGTTCTTCAATGCGCTCGTAAGAGAGACCAGTGTACATGAAAACGATAAATGGACCTTCACTGGAAAATTTGGACCCTCTCTTCTCTTTTTTGTTGGTTCCATTTCACAAGACCACCTGATAGAGCTATTTCAATTATAAAAACGAAGCTTATGCAGAGCTACTTCTTAATATTCTACGGTCGAAACGTGCGAATGGTTGTGTAATAGTGAATGTACCTTAATGCCTGTGATATTTGACATGCGCGTTTGATTGAGTATGCAATCATCCACTCGTCGAGCGCAAAACATGCCCGGAAAGCAGCCAGCAATCAAGATCGATTCGATTGTGTTCTATTTGATATAGATTTAAAAAAAATATCACGTTAAGTGCGAAGTGACCCACCGGTGGGTCACTCAGGTTAGGCTCTGCAGTTTTTTCAAAGCTTTCTAGTGACTATGTACAAAGTAAAGATTTACACCTGCTAGGCAACCGCACTTAACGTGTTAAATGATTAAATGTAATGCAAAGTGTACCTTTTTATTTTAGATAAATCAACGAATAGTTTGGACTGTTTCTCACCAACACATTCATGCTTAACCCCTTGATTGAACGGATCAAATGGAACATTATGTGAGCCAGAAATGCCTGCAATCCAACTACTTTCTCAAAATTTAACGATTGATCGTCTACATTTTTTTACACTTTTTATTGTACTGGTTATTCGTGGTTATGATCACTACGAACCGAATTTGTTCCCAAACATAATGAATCGGTGTACAGCAGATCAATAGTGAACGCGTATCTTCAAAGCAATTCGTTGACGCGACTGTTGTTTCAACGCCCATAATGACTCTTAAGCACTCGTCTGGGCAGCCCTGAAGCTTTCTCGGAGGGGATGCTGATAGTGTCTAAACAGTTGGGAAATGAAGCGCTCCTTAGAGTAATCCTAAACTACGCACTTCGACATTGACGATGCCCGTTGTAAAAAGGTATGCTGTTCAGTACTGTGTATCAACGTATCCTTACATATCACTTGACTACAGGTACCTTGCATCCTTTCATAGCAAAGCTTAAAATTTTTCATGTCTGCGTTCAAGAGAATCTTGAGTTGTGTTTAATGCACGAAAGAACAATGATCCTGTACGACTAGCTTATTTTATGTGCCCAATTTTTCTTAACGTCTGTGCAATTCATGATTTTATGAAATAATATATTGATTTTAATATTCTGACATTGGTAACCATATAAATTGAAACACTTCGAGCATTTTAATAATGTATTTCATAAACTTTGGAGTTCTTTCGTTTGTCTAAAAAAATTCTGGTAAACTTAATGTGTAAGTTTTAGTGCATTCGGTGATTTACTCCATTTAATAATTTGGAATAACTAACCAAAAGTATTTTTAGGAATATTTGTTATTCTACTGACGTTTGGGAGGTTATGTGCGTTCTGAATTGACTCTCTTTCTTCTCTTTTCAGTAAATTCAAATTCACGTATGCATTGTATACATATGATCCAAATTAAATTTTCGTTAATATTGCACTGTGGTTCTTTAGGTCCATAAATCCGCTCCTGGCATCATTGTGCTGGGGCCAAAGTCCGAGGTTGATGACTGAGTGATCACGTCCGGTCGTCTGTACATAATAAACTCGCCTCTCATTCCTTTACTTATGAAACAGCAGGAGGATAATTATTTAGGCCAAGTCCCTTCCCCCGGCGGGATGCAATAGAGAGGTATATTCCCGAGTGTATTTTGTGGACCTGATATTCCTGAGGGGTATGCAAGATTATGAACCTAGCTCGGGAAGGGCGTGGGGTTATTCTAATAGTATCTGTCCTCGTCAGTGAAGAGTGAGGATAAGCCCTCCTCTGTAGCAACCCTAACTGCACACCACAGTACTAGCAAAACTTGTTGCACGCACTGTTTGTGTGTGCAGTTTTGTATGCAAGGTAGAGCATAGTTTTTCTTTTTTCCCGCCCTTTCTCTTTCATGGACGAGCTGACATACCGTGCAGAAACAGATTTTCATTGGTGTTTTACCTGTTAACTTCATGTTCAAATTTTCCGTTCCGTAAAGGTGCTCTAGAAACACTCATCGAGCGGGCGTAGAGGTCAGTCCCATGTAACCTAAAGGCTGAAACGGAATGTAATTTGTCTGGGCCATACATGAAAGTTCTAAGCTTCGTCGCATTCTGAGCCGTAGCTCTGCCCTACTTAGAGCGAGTTGAAGTGTGTGTGATTGTGACTCATGTTAGTGGAGGAAGGGGTTTCAGATACGGGACTTAATCCTGCTTCGTTGCGCATGGATGGTGCACATAGAAACTGCCCTGCCTCTTTACGAGCCGCCACTCTAGTTTACGTGTTAAGATATAGTTGTTTGTTGCTATGTCGCCTCTTCTACTGAGCTGTTATTGCTTGTGTTTACTGGATGAAGGCACAAGTGACTTGCTATTTCATTGGTTAGTTATTTAACGATGGCCACTAGTGGCTTATAACGTGTGAATTACATTCTCTATTAGTGTGGAGGCAGAATACCATTCTTTATGTGCTATGCAAACCATGTTTGAGTTTTAAGCATCAATTACCATACCTTTGCGTTAAGACTTCTCCTGATCAATGGCATAGTCACTGGGTGATATAAAATTACTCCTAAATTTCTAAATTTTAATGGTATTAAAGTGTAGGCAGCGAAACTATTACCTCGTTATGATTAAACCCTAAAATTCAAGTTTAATCAGTGATCTAATAAATTTTTCAATTTCTACGAGGTTTTTAAATTGGAGATGTGTCCGCTGAGATATACGGAGGAAATTTTGGTTGTGTGCTAGAAGTTATGGTTTGATAGAATGAATTCTTTCGAGGAATTTTGAAATGATTCATGCACTATTTTCTCTTTATCGTGTATGCAAGATAATTAGCGTCGTGTCTGATTAATTTGATCATCCAGTCACTAATGTAATCTTCTTGATGGATAAGTGTTTATTCGTAAAATATGATCCTCTATCAGTGCTTTTAAGTAATTTTAGAAAAATAAGTTTTCTACAACATTTCATAGCTAAATCGATAATTCATAAGTTATCGATTCATAAATCGATAATTCATCTATAAGTTTATCAGCTTTACATCCAAATTTGATATTTATTTGACGAAATTAAACGAAAAAGAATCACACATTCATTATTCCTTTCTAAAGGAGTCATGAAGATTCTTTTCATTTCGTAGAAATCTGTATTATTTTATATTAGTAATAAAAACGTTCATCGAGCATTAACGGAAGCGGTTCATTTCTCGTGTTCCGAATAATTTCTTGTCGACCTGTTAGGATACGATGCATTCTGTTAGGTGGAGTCCTGGTCATTGGGGCGGAAATTTGATTGATCGTAATGGACCGATTGTTTTCCATATCAACTTTTTCTATCAACGGAACATCATTCAACTGTTTGTTCTTTCGTTCAGTGATATCAATGTATTTAAATTTCTCCTACGCACCAGTAATGGAGAGAGTGGTGACCAGGCTGCTGCGTATATAAAGGTCGCCCTGCTGCCGATCCTCACTTAACATCAGACCGTCGAGCGAAGAACGGCGCAATCTTCTCGTACTCTTGTGACATTTGTGTGAACAATTCCTACTTGCAAAATGGCTAACCTCATTCTTGGAAGCTTTACGCTTGTGAAATCCGAGGGATTCGATGAGTTCATGAAGGCTCTTGGTGAGTTTAGTAATGTTTTTTTATATGGTATATATTTTTTTCGGATGTCATGTTTTAACCCCGCGGTTCTAACCAGTTTTTGCCGAGTTTTTTCTACAGGTTCTGCTTGGTGTGTCCTGCAGGTTCATTCTTTTATGAAAGAGCACGCACGTTCTCTTTGATAGCATGTCACCACTGTACATTTGTACTGTAGACAGACAATATGCTTTCTAGCCGAGGAAATTCAAACTATACAATATTTATTGTTTCTTGGTAGAACTTTCCCCGACTTAGAGTGTCGTATACTCAAAGGTCGACTGTCGAGGAACAAAGGAGGCCTATCAAGTGGGTAGTGGTTGTAAATGTAGTTGTGTATGAGTTCCCATTAATTTCCGAAAACTTCAAAGTCTCATGAAACATTCGGCTTTGTACTGACAGAAGAGATTGTACTTTTATCAAAACTGAAACATAGCAGTCAAGGTCGCATTCTTCACCCTGCTCTTCTCTAAAGGTTCTTCAATTAACATTATTATTGAAACATTTATTTTCAAGAAATTGTAAATGCTACTACCCTGGTTTTCTATTAGGATTTTCTGGTTGGCTGGCACGTAGAATATGTAACTTCTGACGTATCAGCTTACGCTCATAGAGACAATTTCACATCAGACTATCGTGGTTTTAGACCAGTGTTTCTCAAAGTGGTCCGTCCGTACCGCCCCCCTGGGGGCGTTGAGGAAATGCAAGGAGGCGGTAGGAGGGTACGTCTTGAATGGGGGGCGTATATTACTGTATAATGTACAGTAATATAATCATTCGGGGGCGGTGGAAAATCATATAGTGTCCTAAGCGGTGATTGAAAAAACTTTGAGAAACACTTTTAGACTCTAAAACTACATCTTTATCCATAACTCGTAATATTTATGATGTATTCTATTTAATGTATAGGATCGAACCGTATGAAAATTACCACCAGAAAAAATGATAAAAACTAATTTTCTCAACATGGTTCTGTTTTCTATTATTGAATACTATAGTGTCATTGTTGCCATGACAACTTTCTCCGGTAAAATTATCCTTGTCCCCAAAATGCGCTAAAAATGAGCCAACATGGTGTGACATTCTTTACAATTTATTCTACTACTTGAAAGAAATGATGCCTGTGCGCATGTTATTTGAAAATCTAATTCCTTGAGTCCCTCGCTTTGCTATCCGTTCTTGATGTTGTACTGTCACTAGTGTCGACCATTTTGAACATTTGAAAGAATACAGTAGAACTCCTTTAAACCGGCACTCGCTGGCCAAACTTTATGTATTTATTCATTGTTATTTTCTTCTTTAACTGCTTTAAGCAATTGATATTGTTTTCCTTTATGTCTAGCGTGTCTATGAATTGTTTGTGGTTACTTGGGTGATATTAACCGGCAAGTGCAAAGTCCCGTGGGTGCCGGTTAAAAAGATATCTATTGTAGTGAATTCCTTCATATAAATTGTCATTTCATTCTATCTCTCAATTATTCTATTATATTCATGATCAGTATATAATTTTTCCAAATTAGATCATGTAAACTTTCTTGAGAGCTAGGGAAATATTCCTCTAATCTAGGGGTATTCCTTTCTAACATCCGTTTGTCTCTCTTCAACTTCGTCTCTTATTGCTCCAAACCTCTTTTGTCGTATTTTTCGTTCTTCGTTTGCTATTCATGGTAAAACCACTGCTTGGCTGTTATACACTGTTCCGTTTTCAAGTGTCGTTCAAAGCTAGGAGTGATTGCCTCAATTGGTGCCTGCTAACGACTCATTCAAGTTTTGTGGACGATTGGAGAGTGAGTGATCAGTGCCGTTTGTGAGTCTTCGTCGCGTGTTTAGATCTGGTCGTTTCGAATACTGCAATCCACACGAGTTCAGTCAGCAACTTCCTAAAACTTCTGGGCAGTGTTATTTGCCTACGTCTACTTTTTGTCTCTCTACCTCAAAAACGTGGCCTGTGCGTGAATTGTTCTTCGGCATTTTTTTAGGGAGACGTGACGTACTCAACACTTTGGCCGCGATGTGCGCCATACATATATGTACACGTACTGTGTTATTCGTACGGACTAATTTTGGAATCGCAGTCAAAGTGTTCAGCTTGACTAGAAAGGACATGCGTGATGTTGGTTATCGATTGTGTACCCTTGGGAATTTTCAGCCTCAGAGGTAACCCTGTCTACTTATAACGTAATTCAAAATCTGTATTGCAAGAGGCTATTATGAGTTGAATTCGTAATTAGACGTCATATTTGAGCTTTCTACTGCATTCCTCCGTGTATTGGACGCCTACATTCTATGCGATCGACGTCCTGCCCTAGAGTCGTCGCTTCTTATTGTGCATACTTCATTTGCCTGTTTTTTGTTGCATTTTGTAGCTCATGGCCACGATTTGAACTATCTTTAAATAGATAAAACAATTAGACTTGTAGACATAATAGCAGTAATAAAATGTAACACGTTCTCCACATTTTCTTTATCGCTATCTTTCGTCTCTGTGTCCTCACTCATGATTTTTATATCTCATCTTACATTTTCGTCTCTGAGGTTACCTGCTCTCGTAGGCTTTCTGTGAAATTGGACACGGTTTTGGGACAGCTAAGACTAAATAATTTTCATTAATCATTGCTTGGTAACAGGGGAGAGTTCCAAGTAAATTTTCTCGTCTAGCATAGTCTTGTTTATACTTGCTGATGCATCAACATTTACGACTGCTTATTTAGGGGTTGATGAGCTTGAGTCTAAGGGTATCAGTCATTCTTGAATTTGTTTGTATTAAAATAGAAACGAATCAGTATATGCTCAACATTTCGCTGGATGAATTATTGGGCTAGAAAATAATTTTCATGCTTGAGGTTTCGCAAGTGCCCCTTTATCGGAATATGTAGTTCATACTGTAAAATTTAAAGTTATGTTCATATATATGGAAGTTTGCATGTGTCACAAGTTGATCAGGGTGGGTTTGAGTAGTAGGAAATGTTACCCATATTATGTTAGATCTAGTACAACACCAGCATGTATGTGATTTTTCACTACCGTGCAGTGTATAGATGAAATGTGGTGCATGTAAACCTGCAGTTACAAGTGCTTTAGGGTGACTGTCTCGAGTTACTGGTGCTAACATCTACTTTTCTCGACTAAACCATGATGCATGTGACACAGTGGTGACCCCTGTTATCTGCCATGGATTCAGTGATGCCGTTGTAAGAAACTGTTGTGGAGTTGCATTGTTATTGTATCTTTTGTTACTCTTTCGTTGTTTCGGCTACACAGGTCATTATTCTCGCACAGGTCATTTCGGAGCGCAAAGCTTACTTGCATCTTAAAAAGATCCTGGGCAGTTTGGTGTCGAGTTCTCTTGGCTATGTTTAGTTGGTTATCTCGTGAGGGCGTGAGGAGGCGCAGGTACGCAAGTGTGTGTGCTAAACTAACATTCGTGTCGGACTTGTAAGCAAACCTTTGGTCTGCACAGTCTCGGTGCCAGACTGAATTTAGGGTTCTGCTTGTTTGCGGCTCTGCCTGTACGCAGACGTCACGAGTCTGTGAAGTATGAACAAGACTCACAGTTCGGATAAAATTGATTGCATGTCGCCCGTGGAATAAATTTCTATGTACACTACCCGTTTTGGTTAGTAATTGAGATTTAGGTTAATCCATCCATGGTTTGATGCGAATCTATCTTTTATATGCTTGTACAGTAGATACTTCAAATAACCCGTCAGTTATCCTCTCGATAATTTTTTGTCACTTTGTCTTTCAGTTTCGCTTTCTGTGTGACTTTTACTTGAAAGTATATTACAAATCAACAATTATCATTTGTTAAAATTTAAAATTTTATTGATTCAATTCAGACGTTTTTAGACCGTCAAATACCTTTATGGTTTGTATTTAATTTACCGTATTCTTGCTACAGCTCGAAAGTAGGAAGTAAGCACGAAAGCCTTTTGTTAATATTCCATTTCATCCTCCGATTTTTACAATTTTTTTCATGTTATATCAACTCTAACTTGACAGGTTTCATATTCTGTTTATCAACGGTATCTATGACTTATAATGTGAAGCCAGTGCCTTGTTACGTGTAGGTGTTAGAACAGATCAATTATAAAATCTCATTATGTTTATAAAAAGTGTTTATAAAAGTGCGCAAGGCTGCAAACAAAATTTCCTATCAGCTACCGTTATGAAAATGGTAATTAAATATTTTCTTCTAACTTCAAATTTTGGCCATGCTGTGCATGATACCTTTGAATTATTCACAAATCTACCTCAGGAAGCGTGAAGTCGCTGATAAGTCATATTAGATTACATTCATCCGCAAATCTTGCAGGCCAAGGTGGTTCGTAATTAATTTGAACTAAAGAATTATGCCTACTTGTCTTCGCCAGGCGTGGGCATGGTAATGAGAAAGATGGGCAACTCTGCAACCCCCACTGTCACGTTCACGGAAGCCGGTGGCGAGTACACCATGAAGACCGTCACTACATTCAAGACTTCAGAAGTCAAGTTTAAACTCGACACACCCATGAAGGAGACCACCATGGACGGACGGGAAGCTGAGGTCAGTTATTCTTCTCAATTTTGATTTCTAGAAATCTGTCTACCTCGTATTTTTGAATCATTAGTTGTATTTAGTATATCCTGACTCTATATGATAATCATGGTAGTAGCGTTCTGCGTTTACACATCGATGTGTACGCATAAATTGTCATCCTTACACGGGTTTTTGCCCAATCTTAGTCCAAAATTGCCGTGAATAACATGATTCTACTTCAGTTTGTCATTGTAGTATATATTGTTTCAAAGAGCTGTCAGGTGGTCAAAATAGAATATTTTATAATTCAAATTATATTGTACATAATTTTCCAATTATCGAGAATATCATTAGATAGAACAAGTCGTATGATGACTGCTCCATCATTGGTGTTGTGTATGACTATTGCGGCGAAGTACGTACTCAAAATTAGTGTATTTGAGCCCCACTCCTTGCTCGTATCATGGAACATTTTCGATAGTTTGGACCGCGAGGCAAGATAAAGCGTTTATCAACAACGCATCCTCTACGTTATCTAATATTCTTCTGGGTATTTGCAAGCAGCTTCAGAGATGTGTGTGACAAAATTGCGATAAATATGCAGCAGAACTCCTCTGAAAGGAAAGATTCGTCTGCACGTTTTTCATTGCATACAGTAGAGAAGACTTTGAAGGTATTCTCAGCAAGAAAATATTGTTAAAAATGTTTTTAGTACACAGTTATCAGTTCGTCTATTAGGTATTTGAAATGCTCCACCTGTCACCGTTCTAGTTTGCAAGGAGGTTCTCCGACTACTCTATAGCTTGTTACGACCATGACGTGTCTTAGTCATCAGCATACAAGTTGCGATTGAGACGTACAAAATCAGTTCATCCCTTCTGATGTAAAAAAACGTTTTCCCGAGTACGATACCTCAACAAAGACTCGCACATTAGAGAATTTATGAGTGCTGTGTTTACTAGAAATTTCGGCATTGGAACTAGACAGCAAGCAAAAGCGGTCTAAACCTGTTTTTTTTCAATTACCATAGAATTCGTTTTTTTGTTGGTATCGTTATAGTTGGCTGAGGCGCAAAAAAAGGACACGAGCTATTTTTTCCCAGCGTCGAGCTCCTTGGCTAACTCCTTTGTCTGCATGTTGAGGTGTTGTTCATAATGTTGTATACGATGTGTGAACCGATTTCAAGTATAAAACAAATTGTAAGAGATGTATATCTTTTTTAATAACTGTTTTCTGACCAATACTTACTTAATTTTGTCTTGAGTTGTTAATAAGTTTTGCTTTGATTTCGATTAACTCTTGATCGCTGTGATCATCACATGCATATTTCTTCGGCTGAATTTTACAACATTGATACGTTTAAGTTCTTGAAACATTTCCGTATTTAACCTGTTTTTCGGCATTTTTGCCTTCATATAGTATATTCCTACTTCTAATTTATTAGCACATAGTTACTAAATTTTCTGCTTTAAACAGACAAACATTGCGGGTACCTCGAAGCATGTTGAGATGAAGCCCCTTAGTAAGCCCCAATATTGATAACCTTTTCCAAACATCGAAGTTTTTGGGTTACTTTGTGTGGACTATTCATTGACTTGTATTTTTTTTTGTTTCAGTCAACCTTCACTTTGGAGGGCTCCACCCTCACCCAGATCCAGAAAGCCTCCAAGGGACCTGACGTCAAATACATCCGTGAATTCAGCGAAAAGGAACTCACTACCGTAAGTAAACAGTTATGAGTTGTGAGTAAAGACTTTTTAAAGCAGATCAAGCAGCTTAAGCGCATTCGTTTGGTCAGATGTGGGTAATGACTGACCCTCAAACCATTTCGTTATGGCCCAGCCTAGGGTAACAAAGATAACAAGAAAAAGATAACAAATTTATAAAGCCTGTCAAAGATAGTTTTCAAACTTCAAATAATCTACGTATAAAAAATATTCCCTAATTTAAAATGAAACAAAAAAATTCGTTTTTGTAATTGCACCGCTCACTAACCACAATTACTTCTCACGTACCTAGTTGAATTCTGTCACCCAAACAACTTGTAGTGATACTGACGATAATGATCCTTACGTTTGAGTAGGTTTTTTTAATTAACCCTGTAAGAAGACACTTTTTCAATCAGCATTTTAGATGCGACCAAATGTGAAACGAATGCAGCCATGTATAGTGCGTTCAACTGTAAATATCAATTATTAATTTTCAAATCATTGAAGCATATGCCCGGACTTACTTGTCGAGACGAAACGCCACTATTTTGAACCGTGATGATCAGAAGTTCGAATAAGATACTTTTGACCGCGGCCAATTTTTTTATATACACAGGGTGCAGCAACATAATTTCTGTTTTTCATAACCTTTTGAAAGGCAAAAAAGAAAGTTATGTTGCCGCAACTTGTATATAGCCATGTCAGATAATTGAATTGAAACTCATTTTTTTAATATTTTGGGACTTGATTGAGCATTAGTCATTAAAATAGAAATGTAGAATGCGGCTAATGAAAGTTTTTTATGCCATATGGAATAATAGCACAGCAGGAATGATTATAATTCCTCGCACTAAACCTGAAAACCTTTAACCTGTTAAGCGTCACCTGCCAGAGCCGATGCTTGTCGCAAATCGCCACCTTTTTTGTAAGAAATTAATCAGATTTTTGAACATAGTTTTTTACATCGTTTAGGCATTTCATTTTTATTTCTCGTAAGCAAATGTTAAAATGCCATCAGTGACGCATGACAGGTTCAGAGGCGTCTTTATTAATTTCTCTAGCGATGCTACATGAGGCGTTGCGTGCCACATAAGTGAAGATGCCGAAAACAAATTTCGAGTAATCGCAATAGTTGGTAATATGGAAAGTTTTATGTTTCAATGGCACGCTGTGCCTTAATTGTGGACAACATCGCAGAAAATCAAGCTCGGCTGTGAGATTTCGGTAAACATAGAAAACGGATATTTTAGCTAGTGACGTCTTCACCCTTGTAGTACTGCACGCATTAAAAATCAACCTTTAGAAAAGTTGTTCGCTAATTTTATGTTAGCTCTTCGATTCGGAGCTGAAACACTTTCTTTTAACGGTTACTTTTTTTTACAGACATGTGAAGCCGGAGGAGTCAAGTCTCTTCGTGTCTACAAGAGAAACTGAGATAAGCAGATTATGGAATTTTCTTAGGAATGGAATCACTTTTTTTACGGAAGCACGCTTGAAATGCGTTCCTTGGCTACAGCGTTGCATCTTTAAAACGTCTCTTTCTGAATCAAATAATGTACGGGCATTGGTAACATCAAGCTTAAATTTCGAAATGGGTCAACATATGAATTTCTATTTATTAAAAAAAATTATAACTGTATGCTGTTTATATACCCTTGTAATACGTAAAAAATACGAAAAGTTAAAGTTCGCTAAATATTTCAATTCGTATACAAATTATCGAAAGCAACAAAGACAACGCTTTGTTTTATTATTAACTGTGAACGCAACAGCAATCCTATAACCCTTCACAAAATTAAACTGTTTCTTGAGATATGTACACCTGCTAGGCTTATCGGAAAAAAGATTTCAATAATTTAGTTCCCAAACAGTGTCCCTTTTGACACACTAATATTGATGATGAAAAAATAAGCATTATTAACATTTATGCATTAAAACTGATGTTAACTCATAAAATCACATCTAAGCTTCTATTAAGAGATTCTCTACATTAGCGTTGCCAGGGAAATTTTATTAAACCTGATACTAAAACTTTTTAAAGCTGATACAGGGTGCGGCACCAGACCTTTCTTTTTCATAACTTTTTGAAAGCCAAAAAAAGTTATGTTGCCGCACCTTGTAGAATCTGTCCCATAACAGCACCATAATCCAATTATAGTCTATTAAATGGTCTTTCAAAATGTCAGTTTCGGCTCTTAACATATTTGTGTCACAATGAAGTCCATACTAAAATTTCTTTTCATTTAGAGAAATAAAACCTAGCAGTAGAAAATAGGCGTTGCTAGTTAACTTTAGTACATCAGTTATAAATAATACCAAAAGCATCAAATCCCGAATTGTTTCTCGTAATATTTAGCAGTGATAACTTCCTGTTTCCCGTACTAATACTTTTGCCAACTTTTTCACACCCATGATACGTGCAAGTGGTTTCCCAAAGGTTATCACATACTGACAGGCCGAAAGTGAGCTGTAACATACCATAACGAGGATATTCCTTACAGCTCCCAGTCATGAAGGCAGCCCACTGCGATTTCATTCCGTCATCTAAAGGACCGAAACTTATTGAATCGAAGATGTTCACAGATTTTTGAACTTCATTGAAATAATGAAGACAACAATACAGTAGCTCACTGCATTGGAAACGACACGTATATCGTTCTTACTACAAAGTAATTTATGACTTTGAAGATAACTCTTAACACGTTGACTCCGATTGCCTGATTGGTGTAAAACTTTACTTTGTACGCATAGTCACTAGAAGGATCTGAAAAAATTACAGAAACTAACCTAAGTGGCACACATACGTACCACTTCGGAGTCAACGTGTTAAATAGAATTTCTTCGACATCTGTACACCCCAAAGATTTCGCTGACTACGACAGACGAGTCATATCTACTAGTACATGAAAGGTACTCAGCGTGACAAAGATAACATACACAACATAGCTGAACACAGATTTCTGATTTCTCCAAACGCAATCTTCGACTAAATTCTCAGAATAATCATGTCCATGATGTTGAATACCACAGGAGTTCTCAGGAAACAAGGTTGACTAAGATTTCTTCACGAATAATGCAACTACAATACTAAAAAGACATAAGAACACTAGGATATATACATTATGTACAATGACTTTTTTCCGTCTCTGCCTTTATATTCTGAGCCATGCTTCATAGCAATGTGAACATGGGTACAGAGCAGAAGGAACTGTTTACACAGGTAGATGATTCAAGTTCGCCTGCATAAGGCTCCACTTCATCTAGTAAGAGGGTCAAATTGAATAATCACAACAGATTATAAACTACTCACATAAGTAAATCGAGTTCACACGTAGAAAATCGCAACCTCTTCTTCAGAATATCGTAGCAACACTTCGCACCGCGAAGAAGAGTATAGCAACAGTAGCTACAGATGCACTCACTTCTAGAGTATGAATGTAGCACACCAGGCTTCTGTAACACAGGCATGATGTGAACGGAAATTTATTGTAATCTAATAAATTTTGACAGTAACACGTCGTATTCAAGAGCATTGTTTTCAAAGCATAAAAATTGGATATCGACTCAAAATCTAATTCTGGACTTGAGAATGAACTATAAAAATCGACAATAATAAGACTAAGTCACCCGTGTGCTTTTCACTTTAGCTAACGCCCTTTTTAAGCTATTCTTTGGATTAGATGTGCATCCCACAGAAAAAACACTCTTCAATATAAACTTATTTACTTCTTAGTCGGACGTTTCATTCACATTTGCGCTTAGAAATGTTCTTTGAAAGTAACTGATTTATGTGGTTAACAGCATGTCTTCAACGACATATAGAATACTTGTGAGATTTGAACGAAATGGAAGACGATCCTGACTAATTTAGTGACATAAAAATAAGCCGTATTCGCCACGAAAGTGTAATGTCAAACCAAAAACTTAAAACAAAGGCCCAATGAATACATAAACTCTGACACGAAGGTTAACATGATAAAACATTAATACTCAACATAATTCATCACCAGATGTTCGATGCGGCTTCATAGAGCCATTGCTGAGATTTGCTTTGGAAAGTGGTTGGTCTGCTATAACAAAATTTGTTGAAATTTGAGTTTCAGGGACTATCACACGTTGGCAAGCTTTTTCGAATTCTTGTAGCAGCGTACTGGGGTATGATAATTCGGCCACTCTTTGCTGATTTTCGGACGCTCTGAATAAAAAAAGAAATGAATATCCATTAGACCCTCATACTCCTGACGTGTATATTTCCAAAAACAAAACTGAACAGTACGGATGATACTTAAACATCATGATTTTACAATTCTATCATGAGCCTAACCATATTACAGGTTTTTGAGTTATGAACTTGTGTGTACTACTCAAAACAACTGGTGCGTATTTTTCTGACAACTAAGATTTCGCAAAACTTCCACAAAAGTTGGTGTTTCTTTATTCACGTACGATTACTTATTTATTTGTAGAGTTGTTAAATATCGAGTCATCGAAAAAAATACGCAATAATATCGTATCCATACGTTTTTTTAATAAAACGACATGGAAATAAAATTTCATTCGTTCTATTCTTCTCAACTAGAATAGAACGACAGTGTTTTCTTTCGTAAGCTATACAAATCAAGAATCTTGCAAGCCTACATCTTACTAATTTAATACAAACTACTCGGATGATTCTAAAATGTATTGTAAAAACTAATTTTTGTTTCCTAACCCACAGAGAAGCGTTCATACAGTTTCAAGTCTTCGAATGTAAATGTGAAAAAATCTCAACAGTACGATGCTCCTACTCACTGCTCCAACAAATGTGATCAACCATTGATAGGACCACCCATGGCCACTCACAACCATCCCCTAAGTTCCCTTGACTATTGGTTTTTGCAGAGAGATGGAATTCACTGTCTATCAATGCAAGCTATTACCAATTGAAGGTTTGTAGAAACTTGTCTGCAAAACAGTAAGAGAAATAAGCAAGGAGAACGTTCAACGTGATGCTGCTAGTTACCGTTGACAGGATCATATCTGCACTAATTAGCGTGGATCCCATTTTGAAGCTGTAGTTTAAATTTTGACATTTAATACAATAAAATTATACGGACCCATTTTTTCAATATACATATCCCTAGAATTTACAGTTAAAAATCTTATATATTGTTCGTTATACAGAGACGGAAAATAAAGGCGACACGATAGACCCGTCTGAAAATAACTTTTCACACTAAGATTGGAACAGCCCAACTATCAGATGTAGGAAATAAGAAAACGAACAATGAAAGCAATCGTTACGGACCAAGCGAAAGTGTGCTACATGTAGTTAGCATAAGCAACTCACCCCTCTCAAAGTATTTGATATCACTACAGCAATTTGAGCGCAAGGTGCTCGTTCTAGAAGTTATTTAAGATCGAGGCTATTCTCCAATAAGGCCATCACTTCTGAATAAAATCTTTGCTAATGGCGGTCCGTGCCACAGGCTGATCTGGTACCAGGTTATTCGAAGTTACGTTTACTTTAACTCAAGGTTACTTTATCTCAAGCTTTCTTTAACTAGAGATTTCTGTAACTCGAGGTTTCGTTTTTCAACGCTGTTCAAGCATAAGACTAGCACACATTTATCAAATACAGCAACAAAAAATTGTGAAGGTTAATACTTCAAGAGTTAAACTGTACTCACCCTAGTAGCGCTGAGGAGAGTAGCGCCAAGTGGGAGGGTAGGCTGTAACGCAACCCCTGTACCAGGCCTCCCAGAACCCCTTCACAGCCTCCGTCAGTAGACTCAGTGTCAGTCAAAGAGGCTCGCGCAAATCTACATACAGTAAAAAATGAACAGTTGTGCTGTATAGGGATCAATTTTAACAATAGATATATACTTAAGTGAAAATGTCACGCACGAAACTGTTCCTTGCATTACTGAATAAGATTCATGAGCCAAAATTTGATTGCCAGAGACAATTTAAACGAAGTACGTGCACTTGCACACGAAGACAATTCATTGTGCATTGCTTAAGCTGAACTATATTGTAAAGTCAATAACTATATTCAACACTCGAGAGTGAACAAAAATATGCAGGAAAAAGTAGTAGAAATTATTTAGTGTTTTGACTCCCACTCCGCAAAAACCAGCCGTCACTTGCTACGTAACAAAACCGAAACTTTCATTTGACCATGACAAGAAAATATAAATCTAATTCAATAAGATGTTGTTTTTAAATTCCTACGGGATAACATGCTAACAAAACATGAAGGCACAATAACAATAACTATCTTAATACAAGGGATTAGATGGGACAACACGCCATATTTCAGTTAAGTCAGCTTATTGTGGCACACTCAAGTTACAAAGAAAAGCTAATGTGTTTTGTTTCATTAATACTTCAGTTTTATTTTCTTTGCAATATCTAGGTACACGAGTATTTTCAACTCAAATCGTAATGAAACGATTTCTCTTTTCAATGCTTCAAAAAAAATTTCCAAGATAACGCTCAAAATAAAAAATATATGTATGCTTATTATAATGACGAAGTATACCCTCAATATTTTTCGGAAGTAGTTCACACTTCTTGAGGGAATCATCCTCTTCGAAAAAGTTACGTTTCCAACCTGACGACGAATATTTTCGAGTAATCTGCCACGAGAAGAGGATCGTGCAGGAGAAGTTGCAGCAGGTAAGGGAAGAGCTGCACATCCAACGGCGTAGCTACGTCCGTGTCAGGAGTAACTGTTGCTTCTGCATGGCATCCCTCCTGTACCACCCCACACCACTGCTCTGCACCCACGCTGCTCACCAGTACCACCTGCAAGCATGAGCACATTTTTTGAGATCAAGGACGTTGGTCTTGATAAGCATGAAAATTGCAGATCCAGATTTATACTTCGAAGGAAAGGTTAAAGAAACAAAGAGGGTTTGAGCAAAATTTAGAGTTGATAGCTTTTCTCCCCTGAAATAATTATTTCATTGTGTTTTTTAGAATTATTTGAAAAAAAATTGTCATTCATTTTCGCAGAAACTGATTAAAAGTACATTAGGAAACACTTTACGTCATGAATTCCAGTTTAAAATCAGAAACGTAATATTTTTCAGTTTGCCTGAGCGTGTTTTTTACTAACAAAAGTTCTGGATTTGCGCACAAAGAATGAAAGACAGTTTTGCACAAACTGATGTGTTTTTCGTGGTCTACACACGAGTATTTGCTTACGCATGGATTTTCACGCAATTTCGAATTTCAGTGAAAAATATCAGGGACATTTAAATGCCTTACGTTTTTTTCATATAATTCCATTAAAAATCATTGTCATTTATCACACTAAAAGAAGAGCATTAGGGAACACTTTAGATCAGAGATTTCCCTTTAAAATCATTTCAAACATTTTTCAGTTTACCTGAACTTACGTTTTATCAACAAAAGTTTCGGATTCGCTAGCAAAAACTCAAATATAATTGTTCAAAAAATGATGCGCTTTTCGTGATCTACAGACGAATATTAGCATACGGAGTTTCGTGGATTTTTTAATTGTAGTCAAAAAATATAAGGCCCTACGTTTTTTCTAGAATTTCAAGTGAAGTCTTTGTCATTTATTTATACAGAAACTGATTAGAAGTGCATTGAGAAACACGTTAAATCATCAATTTCCCTTTGAACATAATTTGAAACGCAAGGTTTCGAGTTGAAACAATGCAGTTTTGTCTTTCCCATTATGGCTTGGTTTTAAAACTTTACGGGATTAATTTCTTCCATGAGTGTTATTATAATTTTTATAAAATTACCAACAAAATATGCCGTATTTTCGGAAGAGACAACGCTAGAGAAAGTTATAGGTAACCGACTTCCATGAAAATATTTCACCTTTTCAATCATGAAACAATTCCTAATTACGAACGTAGTGAAACAGTTCCTCGACTTTGTAACTTCACAAAACCACAGCCCACCTCCATACACGTTAACTAACGTAATCACTAACAAACACGTTATTGAACTCTTTTTTACACACAACTACATGTCGTACTCAATTGTTAGGGTATCAATAACACATCACCCACAGTACCAGAAAAAGTTCGTTACCTTGACACGAGGGTTATGCACGGCGGTATAGAGCCAACCAGCTGGATTTTCCAGGACCTTATCTCTCTCTAGAGGCGGCAGTGACAGCAGGTCTAGGTAGTCCCACACCTGCAAGTATGACTGACTTCAGTGATGCGCTTCGAATGTGTTTACAGAATACGACAGAATTATAATTCTCCTCAACAATGCTGTACAATACAATTCATGAACTACAAACCTATACCTAATTAGGTACTTAATTCCATGCCAGTCAAACCAAAATCGTAGTAGTGTGAAGGCATATAATTAAATAATTACGCTATTGTGCAACACAAGAATCTGTCATTAGTGCAATGTTTGTTTTATATTTTCCTTAGAAGCAGAATTTCTGGAGCGACTGCTTCGGTATTTTGTTCGTAAATATGCGTCTTAAATGACCAGTGTAAATAAAAAACTTCAAGTATCATTAACTTCCATTCATGAAGGGCTATATATGATAGCGTATGTCCATAGAAATATTCTCTTCCCCTAGTATGACGTAACTGTAATTTCCAGCCATGTATCAACGTTTTACTCTACGTCAAGCCAAATATACAGGGTGGGCCATAAGTTTCCATACACAAGTAAAATAAACATTCTGTATTGAATAAGTTTTTATTTATAGGATGTGCTCTATATATGATTGCCATTGTTTTGAATACACATATTGATACGTGTTTTCCACTGTTGATGAAAAATAAAAAATATACATTATACATTTGCCAATGTATGGAAATTTATGGCCCACCCTGTAGATCATTTCGATATATGCTAGTCATGCGGAATAATTTCCAGCTGAATGTGAAGAAATTCATGATTTAACTACAAAATTATATGACCCATCAAACTTAATTTCAGAATGGTTGCAAGTTTTAGATTCAACCTAAGAATGTATAAACTATGCGAAATTTTACATAAAATTTCCCATGTATAGTGGGATCTTGGCCCTAAAGATGTTGGCTTCAACTTAAAGTGATGTCAAAGATCAGATAGCAGCTGCATAGTACCATTCTATCACAAATTTCGAAGGATGAATTCCATTAAAACTACTTTAAAAGCAGTTTAAGTTGTGGGGCAGTTACTCACGACGAAGTGGGTGGAGAGAAGGCGCCGTAGTGCCGTAACAGCAACTGCGTGACGCCCTTTGGAGTCCGCACGTTTGGTCCACACCAGCAGCAGGCAAGGCCGCTCCGAGGGTGGATTCTGCACTTGCGACACTGGAAGCAAATTTATCGCAAAAATTAACATTTGGACAAGACTTCAACAGCCCGATGCTCAACGCCATGATCACCTTAGATACGAACATGAATACTATTGTTGGTGTAGGTAGCCAGAAACGACATGACAGTAGGTGGTGACGTTCCGCGCAATATTTTGAGTCAAACACATAACGTTACTTCATGGACATTAGGGCAGATATTTTTTCGAAATATCACCCGAGTAAAAAGACTGTTGTACGGTAGGCCTGTATCTCAACAAAACAGCTTTTAATAAAATTTGCAGTAGCTCGTCACTCACCCTTATGGTAGATTGGTCCAGCAGTCGACATCCGTGCTCTTTCGACCCACTTGAACCTGAGGAAAGCGACCAAGGCCGTCACGAGCACAACAAAGATAGTCGCGCCGATGATTGCCGCAACGAACGTGGCTTGCGGGTTCATCTCCACAAGCGGGTATTCCACCGTCGTGCTGCTCGAGAGAGGAGCTGAAGGATCTGTTAATAATGATCTGGTAATAATATGATAAAATAATGCTGAACTTGAACAAATACTGGTAGTCACTGTGAAAATGATCAACTTTGCCTTCAAATTACCGAGATCTCAATAGATAGGAAATGTGTGAGTAAAACATGTTTCCACAGTTAACTCACGAGTACCAAACCACAAAGGAAATATATGAACCATGTACGTTTTCCATAGAGCAAGCTACGGGAATAGTTCCCGTTCAATCACAGTATAAAATAATTATACAAATTACTCGGGCACAAGTAATTTGAAAACTTGACCTAAATGGAAGCCTTTTTTATAATATTTCTCTAATAGGCCTCAGCGAGCTTGTGAAATAATTAGTGTTAAATGTCTTTTTTGGTAGAAGAGGAGGCAAAATCGGAGGCTGATTAGTAAAGCAGCGCCGGAAGCGAGAAGCACAAACTGAGAATAGATACAACGGAAACAAAACAAAAACGTCAAACGTGAATAAAAAACGCGTTTCGAATAGACAATAAATGAGTGCAGGAAAAGTCACTGCGAAGAAGAGAGCAGCTCACCATCCAGCAGGACGGCGTGTGAGGCCCTGATGGCACAGCCGTCGCGAGGGCAGCGGGGGTCCAGGGGCGTCACGCGAGCACAGTACCACCCGGGCGACAGCGCCTCGAACACGCCCATCGGCTGATACACATCTCAAATTAATTCATGATGAAATAAACTGATTCTAATCATTTGATAGGAAAGTGACAACCGCTCCAAATTCATTCATAAGAAAGTGACAACCGCTCCAAATTCGTTGATAAGAAAGTGACAACCGCTCCAAATTCATTGATAAGGAAGTGACAACCGCTCCAAATTCATTGATAAGAAAGTGACAACCGCTCCAAATTCATTGATAAGAAAGTGACAACCGCTTCGTGTTAATTGATAAAAAAGGGACAACCGCTTCACATTGAGAAGAAAATGAAAACAGTTTCGTATTAATTGATAAGAAAATGACAACCGCTTTGCAATATTTGACAAGAAGTGATTATCAATTAATCCGAAGCTGTCAGTTCTTTCTCCGAATGAGATTCGTTAAGAAGTGTGAGGTAATCGCTCTTTATTAATCACTACCACTTCAGAGGGAAGGAACACAAGCACCAGAAATGTCTCACCAGTGCACTTTAGGAAAAACTAGCGCTTATTTAGGGTTAGCTTTAGGAAAAACTAGCGCTTATTTAGGGCTATCTTCAGGAAAACTAGCGCTTATTTAGGGCTAGCTTCAGGAAAACTAGCGCTTATTTAGGGCTAGCTTTAGGAAAAATTAGCGCTTATTTAGGGCTAGCTTTAGGAAAAATTAGCGCTTATTTAGGGCTAGCTTTAGAAATAACTAGCGCTTATTTAGGGCTAGTTTTAGGAAAAACTAGCGCAAAGAAAACTGGTAACTGTTCATACGAGAAGCGAACTATACGTGTCCCTTCTTATTATAATATTATAGTATTTCTAGCCGCGTCAACCATAGTATTTGCACAGAACGTAGTCAACAGTTGAACTCCTACAGTTGACATGGCATGAGAAGAAAATATATTCTATTATTTGAGTAGCAGTTGAACATAAACGCAACCAACAGTTAAACCTAAAATCTGATTATTAAGAACTACAGTTCGCATTTAAATTTACAGTTCTTGAGTAACGAACCGAAGAAAACAGCCAGGGTTCACATAAAAAATAACATTTTAAAAATGCATTAAAAATTTTCACTTTCAAGTTTTTCCTCATGTCATCAGATGCGACATTCTACGTAAAAGACATGGCATTGCAATAAAAAATAAGTTACTTTTTAAATGTTTTTCGTAATATTTTAGTGAACAGTATGGGTGCGCGGAAACGGAATCTCCGAGGCTCGAGATCTGAAACTGTGACTTGAAATTCTTTTAAGAAAACAGTTTTATTTCTGTAACCATTTACTTGCGAGCGCCAAAACTTATTATTTATTGGTTAACCAAGTGAAAGCTTATTTCAAGGTGCCTCCGTAATATTTCTTTCGTTCATGCTTATGTATTCATATGAATTCTGTTGTATTTCACATCGTGCCGAGGGAACGAAAATGAAATTAGGAATCGTTAGTACGATTTCATGTTATTTTATTTCAGTGATTATAAAATACGAGCTTATTATTTTAAAAACAGGGTCAGGTACTCTGTACGAGACCCTCTCTAAATTTAAAAAATTCTTACTTTTGTCTGCATTCTTTTGAACACAGCTTGGACGTGAAAGTATACATATTCAGAATAATACAACAGTTTTAAGAGTGACCGAGTGAGACTCGTAGCTAAGTATTAAGAAAGGGCTTCACTGAATGCAAGAGTTAGGAAAATAACCGCAACAATTACTTCTAACGCTTATCAGCTTATGCTGAGACATAATGAAAATACAAGAGAACACAAAGGTAAGGAGAATGCAATATTCAATTGATAGAAATTCTGAGTCTTAGGCCATAACTCGTCGTGTAAAATCAGTCTCTTGCTTGATTTTCTTCCAGTAATTGAGCTGCATATATCCGTACTTAAGATAAAAAAGAACGCGCACAATTGTAGAATTCATCATTTATGAGATTTATTTGTTTAGCAAGTTAACTATTTGCAAATTGCTACGCATTCCCGTTTAAATCATCGCGAATAACAGCATATCGCGGGGGGGGGGGGGCTAACTTTACTGCATTACTAATACATACTTCGAACTACCTTTCTCGGAATGGACGTTAAATGTGATCAAGAAAATTTTCAGCAAATTCAATGCTATAGAACAAATTCTACATTTTGAAATTTCAAATAACACCGCACAGCGGTCAAATGAACGACCTGAGAATCCTGGTAGTTGTGGTACACACCTCATCGAGCGGGAGACTGGGAGTGGGTTGCACCTGCATCATGTCCCCGCTGTCCGTGTGGTACCCGCTGCAGTTGAGCGGACGGTCAGCCTGATACCAGAGTTGTAGCGAGTACCGGGAGAAGTTCTGAGGGTATTGAGGTTGCGTCCACCGCACCTGCACCTCACGTCTGTCATATTAAAATCTCGTTTGATTACCTCGTTGGGCTTTGCGGTTCATGCCACTGAGAACTGGATTGCAGTAGTACATACAACTATCATCTTGATTGTACTTCACTAACTACTTACTAATAACGTTACGGTGATGAAGGTTCTAGTAAATGCTGCTTATAAGCGATGTAGAATAGCTTACATTTAAAAGGGCTTTCAATCCAATGAAACTAATGAAGTTTGTGCATACACTGAAAAATTATGCTGCATGTGCCACAAAGTTATAACACTGAACTTTGTCAT
This sequence comes from Trinorchestia longiramus, assembly GCA_006783055.1. Classification (NCBI taxonomy): domain Eukaryota; kingdom Metazoa; phylum Arthropoda; class Malacostraca; order Amphipoda; family Talitridae; genus Trinorchestia; species Trinorchestia longiramus. The sequence goes on along the minus strand of VCRD01001519.1, from coordinate 33,491 downwards.
AAGATGCTTTAGTAAACGTGATCACTAATGTTGGTCCGTTCACTACATCTCCAATATAATATCCTTAGTGTGCTATTGAGTAAATAAAAAAAATTATTCCCTTCATAACACAGGAAATTTTAGAGTGACTAAACTATTAATTATCTCTGCCGTTGTGCAGGTTTGAATTTTATCAATTACGTAAGACTCCAGCTATGTGAGCAAAAATATTCCCTTTTAGATCTTTTGCTCAGTCCATCTACGTACACAGCAGAGCATACGACCTGCAGGAGTAATATATTGCATTGGCCGAAAACTTCATTCAGTTTTTAAGGAAAGTTTGGCATCGACAAAAACCGAGCGGACATTCCGGCCACTTCACAATTTGCACATCGTCTGGAAAGCTGATGACAGCCACTAACTTCGTGTACACGATACAGATAACTCTACGAGTGAGCGAGACAAGAGTATCACGAAATTGATCTCAGAGGTCATCTTGTTTAGGTAAGATTATGTTGCTAAAAGTGGCCTGATCCCCAAGTTCAAAATGAAATTACTTTCCTAAGTAGGGGTTGTTGCTTCAAGCTTTAGTAAAAGCTACAGATGAGGTGTAAGCTATAAGTTGAGGTCAAGTTAAAATCGAGATATGTTTAAAAAATGGCAAAGGACTAACTGAACTTAAAGGTTATTGTTTTAATTGATTTAATCAATGAAATTGAAGTAGATGCATTTAATCAAAAATAACATTGAAACTTGTTTTTGTTGCGAAGGAAGCAGTCTACTAGCTGTGCGTCAGGATAATGTCAAGCAATTCCTTGTGTACATTGTAATAAAAGACTAAGTTAGTAAAGAATGTGTTTGAACTGAAGACGAAGACGAAGAGCAATGTAGACGAAGTAAACTAATGCTCTTGGTAGACACTGAAAACTAACTAGATAATACACATACACAAAACTGCTGCAATATAACGGTTACCACAACACAACCCTGAACAGGAAAAGATGAACTCGTCCCTCTTCAGTACTTATTAAAAGTTGGTCATTTCTGCTTACAGTCACCTCCCATATATTTTGTACAGCGACCTCGGCTGGAATGACACAAGACTCACTGCAGAGGTCGGGGCTGAAGGTAGAAAGTAGTGTTCCATGCGTTAAGGTCAGGAGGTTCAGTGTGTGGACGCAGCCACGTGAAGCCGTAATGCGCCTGCTCCCCCAGGTCTACTGTCGCCAGGTAACAACCCGTCGACAGCTTCATGGAGTACGGTGAGTCCTGCGGTTATAATTATTATGAGTATGTGAACAAGCATGAGAGTAACACAACGTACATTTTACAGTCGTCACCAGTGGAACAATATACGTATATGTCGCTTAAAGATACGTGGAAACTTTTTAACTAAACAAAATTGTTAACGTTAAAACCAGTGCTGGAAGGGATCTACATTACGATTTTTAGCGCACATTCTGCCTTCAAGCACAGCCTGCAGTCTGCTTCATGTGTATGTTTGCAATTTGTCATGCGTTCCTAATGTGTATTCAATAGGAACGTCATAAACGAAATGATCCAATTCTTTCAGGCGGTTCAATGATGATACTGTACGAAGACAACGTTCGGACTGATTGGAAAGTCATTGGTCCTCGAGAGCTGTTGAACGACATTATTAAATCCAAGCTCTGTAAACTAATTTAAACCATGTTCATGCCAGATTTTACCCCCGCTCATATTAACGAGGTTTAACTACGCGATTGCGAGTATGATTGTATAACAGGCTAAGCATTAATAATACTTTGTCGAGGCTAACACAATGATCACTAGGTAAGCGTGAGCTACACCACAACTCACAACACTGATGTAGCCAGCGTCAGACACCACAACTCACAACATTGATGTAGCCAGCGTCAGACACCACAACTCACAACACTGATGTAGCCAGCGTCAGACACCACAACTCACAACACTGATGTAGCCAGCGTCAGACACCACAACTCACAACACTGATGTAGCCAGCGTCAGACACCACAACTCACAACACTGATGTAGCCAGCGTCGGCCACAGGGTAGAGGAGGTGAAAGGACTGCACGCTGATGGGAAGTGATGAACATTGGACGGCAGATATGCTGTCCTGGTACTGCTGCATGCTCGCTGTGCCTGCACAGTAAATGATAAGAAATGGTCAAATGATCTATCTGGCTCGCTGTAGTCTAGAGTTTTAACAACTTATAAGTAGGAGTTTAACAGTGGTATTCGATCGAAAACTATTTCAACAATAGGAGCGAGTACCTCTGTACGGCAAAACTATATTTATAAGGAGAAAGAAAAGTATAGAATAGAATGATGAGATCTATGCCTAACTAGCCAAATACGTTAACAAAAGCATCCTGCAACAGGTAGAGCTAATTCTGTGGTAAGACGCTACGGTAACAACATAGGAATGTTAATTCCCCCAAGAAACACTGACGCGGAGATACTATCAGTTCTCCCCCCTTCACATACTCAGGAATCCTACATATCCACGAGAAGTGCAAAGTCTCCAGGATTCGCAGGAAGAAAAAGTTCCACAGCATACCCACTGGATGCGAGTATTGAGGGTCTAGAAAAAACAACTATTGAAGCTTCCTCATCAAATAGTTGTTCGCTTATTCTCTTAGAAACCAAAACTCTACCTATGTGTCCAGACTTGCCAAGCCAGAAAGCTGTGCATTGGGGCTCTATTTCTGTAACCTTGCTTCTTTCCCGATTTATTATTCCATAGAATAAATAGAATATGCTTTCAATCTAAAAGAACTACATTAATTTTTATTCTTAAATTCAGTAAAATTCAATGGAAGGCTAAGACCCACCCGAACACTTGTGACAGCAGCCCTCCGTTGAACAATTGAAAGACATCCTCAGAACGAAGATGGCGGTTGTAGCATCGTACTCGTGCTCCAGCCTAATCTTCTTCACGCATTCTTTGCAATCATCCGACCGTTTAGTACGCACAAGATGAGTCCCTGATTGAACGTCACGAAATATCAGGTTTGAAATGTCACCTGATGCAGTGAACAATTCCCGGGAAGTGTCCGAAGAAAAAGTTCCGTTTCCTCCAAAATAAAAAGGATAACTTTCGTTAGGGTTCGAGCCACTTGATTTTTGCTTAAAAAACGCCAATTTATCTTTGAATATATTAGCTATCTTGACCGGAGGGTGCATGTTTTTAGACACATGGGGACGCTCCACCACAGGTGGTCTCCAAGGGTCTGAAGTTGTTGACAGATCCTCGGCATCAGCCAGGCTGGAATGAAAAAATATGGCTTCTTCATCGTCTTGAGAGATCTCACTGCCCTGAGGCACTTGCTGAGCAGCGCTCACAGGTGCAAGTCTTTCATTGCTGACTGTCCGTACCTCCAACACCTTCTGCTCTGCACAAGAAAGTTCAACATTATGATCTTTTTTGTTACATTGAACATGCAGTAAATGAGTCTCAATGAAATCAACGCAAACTGCTTGAATGCAAACACGGTAACAGCGCGAGTAGAGTAAAGGTTCAGTAAATCAGTCATAAAACGATACCATAACACAGAATTTCAGCGTAACATAAGATTAATGCAATCCTGACATATAACTAATTCAAGATGTTCTCTTAAATTTATAGACAACTCGAAGTTCTAGAACGACAATGACTACAGTTTCCATTCCAAAGCCCATTTTAGTGTTAATCAGTTACCTCTTTATTTTCTTAAACATAGGCCTTGTGAGCTGAACGGTTATCCTTCGCCACTAGTTTTAAATACGGACTTCTCGCGACACCCAACCACAGACATTACCTTATAATACAGTCCAACATTCTGTTTGAAATCATCAAGATACTTTACTATATTCTTCCTACTTTAGAGCACCCTACCATAAGCCATTCCAGATAGGCTACACATTGCGGTATACCTCGACAAGTTCTCGTAGAAAGCCAGTGTACATTATGCCACTGTATCGTTCTATATTTTGATTCACTACATCCTCTACGCTACACTAAACACATTCTTTCCAGTTTCTCCAGGAAGCACGTTTCTACTTTCTATCTTAGCCCCAGTTAAACATTTCTTACTGAACTCTGATTCTACCTCAATGCACTGTTCTATTTGACAGGACATGATTTTACCTCAAGGCACTGTTTTATTTCACAGGACGGCATCCACGATACTCCGTATAGCTCACCCCGCTTCTCTGCATATTACGATACTCACGACCAGCGGAGAAGGCAACATCAACAGCATGTTGGGCCACAGAAGCTTCACGATCACCCGTCAAAATCCAAGCGGAATACCGGCCTTCTTCAACAGGAAGACCATGCACTCTGAGCAGCGACTCCGACCAGCCGGGCGCGGGGTGAAACCGGATCCACCAACATAAAGATGTTCTCTCGCCAGGAATAACGTGAGCGTCAAATTCTGTGTCATGAGAACCGTTGGTTGACTTCAATGTACGGGATGGTGCGGAGATCCATAAAGTCAGATCCTCAACGGGAGCTGAAACAGAGTTCCACATATGATAAATTAGGTACTAAGAAAAGACAAAAGTGGGAAGAATTCTCAAGTTTAACGAAGATCGCTAATTAACGTATAACCACCGTAAAGAAGAGCTAAATCTGTGATTTAAAAAGCATACGCAGTGTCCCAAGATTAGTATGACAATACTAACACTAAATATTCAAACAATGCAAATGGATACTCGGCTCTACCTACATACCAATAGTCACTACGTTAAAGCTGTTGACAAACTAAATGTAGCTATTATATGAATAATTCGTTGCAAATGGTATCACCTAAAATAAAACGAGGATAAGAAATGATACGAAAGGCGTGGTTAATTAACAGCATTTAAAAATTACAAAACAAAAATTACGTTGAACAAGCACTAGTTCGGAGCAAAACATGGAATTCTTTTTTGACACTGACCACTTTGCACTGTCCGCACAAGAACAGCAGCTTTCATGTTCCACCCATCCGAGACTGCCTCACTCGGAGCTCTGGAGACAGCATGCCACTGTGCGGGCAGTGACCTCGAGTTCAGCTGGCCACCTTCAGATGCTGCCAGTTCCCGACCTCTACCACCAGCAGCACCTGCCAAAATAATAATGTATGATTTGAACTAAGAAACACGTTTGTGTGAGAGTCAAATGTTTAGCAGCAAAGTTATTCTATAAACAATGAAGTGATTCATAAAATATAAAATAAGAGGGAAAACGCCTAGCCTCACCCTTATTCTTCCAAAATGCGGAACGCACGCTGGTATCAAACGAACCAAAGTCAAAGTTCAGGTCTGGAGAGGGAGACTTGAGGTCCTTTTCGACATCTCTGGTGTGAAGGCGAGCGCAACCTGCGACAGTGAAAAAACTCACACAACATATCACTCAAAAACATTTCAAGTTATTTTTATAAACTATCAAAATGTATATGAAACGAAAGCGATTAAATGTTTCATTTGACAATGTAGATGCTTCCGCAATTATCTTATTAATATTTAACGAGAAGTGCACGGTCGCTTTAAAAGCAACCATTCATCATACACACGTTCGTGTTGAACACGTGTCTGTGATTACTTCATTACGCGCTACAAGACAGGTGTTCTACGAGGAGGGGCAAACATTTCATTTCTTTTTTCTTTTTCGCAATAAACAGACTGGCGTCGGAGATAAATTTCAATTCAAATGCATGGATTTCTAAATGAGGTATCGCTATTTTCCCAATAAGTTTCAGAGTGAGCGCCTTCTGCAATATATGTACTTGCTTTGTTAGAATTGTTTCAATAATCAAATCCTAAATGAATAAAAATTTAACAAACACAGGAGACATTCGAGTAACGCAATTACGAAACTCCTGTATATCTAAGAACTCGGGTCTGTGTACCGCGACCAAGAATATTCGGAGTATTTTACACCTACACACAATTGTGTGTGATGTATTATGTAATTATGAGTGTTTAATATAAGCAAAACTAATTTTTAATCCATTTAATATCCTATAAATTGAATCTGTTTTTATTTGGAGCTTAGACATTAACTTTATTCATTTGACTTTGATATTTTCAATTTCATCAAATCTTGTTTAAACGCATCAAAAGTTGGAACTTCGGTTACACGTTGCAACAGAGGATGAAAATATTTCAAGCAACCACCACGCAGAAATGTCTTATTTCTCAATTCTTTGCGCCGCTAAAAAATTTTCTTAGTTGGTATTTTTCGCATGATTACAGTCACAAATGAAGGTTCCAACGTCAAGTTAGAAATGAAACTAGACGGCCCCTGCAACCCTCTCCTTCTCCCGCCTTTCCTAAACACACTACTGTGATTTAAATTTATTTTTCAATGCGGTTTGTGTAGTTTTAAGAGGTTGCATGGCCAGGAATTAAAAATTATACTTATTTAAGGCACGTGATCCAATATTTTTGACAGACCGGGGCAAAAAGAACTGGCTTGATACGTCATTTTGGAACAACGGAGATGCCTGATATCGAAATCGTCGATGCCATTAAAATGGCTAAGAACAAGTACGTGCATGATAAAAATAAGTCTCTACTTAACATGCACTCTAGTGATAGTTTTTAATAGCTGCTAAGAATCGCAATGCCCCCATTTCGTGATATCGGTGATGCAAAAGTAATAGATTCTAGTGGACAGACACAGCAGTCAGGGAAGCTAATGACGTTGCAGCTTTGATTGACAAGTAAATTTGAGGAGGACGACTGGGTGTTTCTATGGCTAATGATGCTATTCATGAATATCAATTACAAAATTGTATTCTATGCAATCTCTTAACACTCTGAACAGTAATACCACACCGACATACGAAGACTCATCCAGAGACAAAATGCAACAGAGAAAGGTGATGTCAAGAGCTTTGCACTGATGCATACGCATAAAACTAATCACATTATCAGCTTGCAGCGAGTTTTGTTAGATAACAATATTAGTAGAAGAAATTACGCAACGTAAGTCTAATAAGATATTCTTAGCCACATAAGGAAAAACGTAATAAATAATTGAAAAATGAACTTACAGCAAGTATTTCTGACAATGTATTCCACGCACACTGATTTAACTGCACAAAACAGTCAAGATTTACAGCACGTCAAACCATATGCAATATGGAAGATAAACATTGTTAAAATGGCCACGCAGAAATCGAAATCAATGAACAAATAAGAGAATTAAAGTTTTAATTTACTCATGTTATTTTTCGTAATAGCATTGCTGCAAGTTTATTTGACTGAGATAAAATCCACGTTTAGTTTACACCATAACATAATATGATGCAAAATATAAAGTCATCCTACGCACTGTATTACAAAATTGCCAACTATGGCTGATGTTGATATTCTATTTTCAATCAGCTCTAATACTCTTATGTCGATACAGTGCAAATGATCGAAAAGGTGGCCAAATATAACAAAAAGGGCCCAATAATGATACCATAAAACCAAAATAGGTTGATAACGATACCACAACTACTAAAAGATAACAGAACGATAATGATACTAAAATCAGCTGATAATGATACCACAACTATTAAAAAATGACAGGATGATAATGATACCATAATACCAAAATCGGTTGATAACGATACCACAACTACTAAAAGATAACAGAACGATAATGATACTAAAATCGGCTGATAAGGATACCACAACTACTAAAAGATAACAGGACGATAATGATACTAAAATCGGCTGATAATGATACCACAACTACTAAAAAGTGACAGGACGATAATGATATAAGTACCAAAATGTGACTTGTCATTTTTGTTTACTGATACCCAAACTAGAATATTGAGGCCAACATCCAAAACCAGCGGACACCGATACTTCAACTCATGCAAAATTAGAACGTCGAGGAGCTCTTAACTCAGTCGTTGAATTCAAATTTGCTGGCAATTTGAAACTCCACTGCAATTATGTCCCTGGTTGACTTCACTTCATTCAAGTGTGTCTGCTAGTTGGCACACAATTGTGTTCATGTTCAAGGAAATAACTGAAGTAAGAACTGGCTAACGTAAAATAGAAATTTAGTACCAACAATAGATTTCTGGACTATTTGGTCACTGTGTTTGTCTTATTTGAGTTCTTAAGTTCTAGACTGAATTCCTTGAGATTTTTTTTCTACGGGTTATCAACTGGTCATTTTTTGAGAAAATTTATTCGACTTCAGTAGCCAGGAGCATTAATTAAAAATGCCATGCATCCAGGAAAAATTGATAACTCAGATTGAGCTGACATGAATATTTATATTATTCGCCGCAGAAAGACTTTATAAAAACCTACCAGATGAGTCGGACTCCTTTACTTTAAAAGTCCGTTGCAAGCACAAAATAAAAACGTCTTCAAAGTTCACACGCATTGGTCAAAAAATTGCGGCAGCGATTGTCCAAGAATTTAAGCGTGTGCGTTCTATAAATCTTTCTTATAAGTTGCGAGCATATTCGTTCGTTCTTTCTTTCTATGAAGCTCAATTTTTGTCTAAAAATCAGTCTAAAAGTGCCACCTTTATTTTTCTCCTCTTTTAACTTTCATGAGAACTTTGGCTAAATGAAGAACATTATTGTGCACAAGTAACTAAACCACTTAGATACTGCACATGGTGCTTTGTCTCATAGCTCTCTGCTTGTAACTGTCCGTCTATCTTATTTTTTTTAGATCTAACGGCGTTGTTGGAGTAGGCTTTTTAAATAAAAATAAAATACCAGCCTTCATTTCTTAGGGCAACTCGTGATTCCAATTTAGGAATTAAGGAGATAGTGCATTGTGAACTTTATCACATTAAAAGCTACTATTTTTCAACAAATTGATCACAATTATAAGACAGCACATGCCAGTCGACAATATTAAATTTTTCCTAAGCTAGCCGAAAGCATCCTTTTACTTTTAGTAATTTGTTATTTGGTTAATAGAACAACTAAAAGTGAACACAAATTTTTAATGATCATGCAATAGAAATTATTCCTCATTATTCACCTAACAACTGTCGAACAAGCAACGCAACTCAACTCGATGATATACAACGGAACGCTACCATTCGACAGCTAACTTAATTTAAAGAGCAACACAACATAGTAATGAACGCAAGAACCATTAAACTTTATCTACCATAGTAAGCATCGACTCGTATCAGAGGTACACGCGACATTTTTCATTGATGTTATCGGAAGACTCCAATTAAAATGAGACCTCGGATCATTACTGGTAATTATAAAGAGATGATGGTCCTGGACAGCTTAACACTCACTTGCACTTGCAGCAGCTGTAACAGCACAAGAAGTGTCGTGTACTATCAGTCCCAGCGCACTCTGCAACAAACACACTAAAATAAAATCAAAAACGAGGCCAACCACTAACACAAATTTTTACTTCGACAAAACTACGAGCAGGTCTCCCCAATGCAGACGGTTTGGTGCGACAGATATTACTTTTGCATATGTTTAGCTGGATATTACCAGTTGAAGAAACTAAACCTGTTCAGAAATTTATCGGCAGCTTAATACTCTATCAGCGTCGTCAAAACAACCAGCACATCCAGCTTTGCAAGAACCATGCAAGGCAGTTCAAGAAGTTCACGTGTTTTTTTAAACAAAGAGACTAAAGTGTTGCATCGAAGTCTTTACTTCTGTTTAATATTGATCTCAAAGCACATAATTTTTCATGTTCTATATCAGCGTTTCTCAATCGGGGGCAGGCGGTCAAAAGTTGAGAAATACTGTTCTAGAAACTGAAGAGTGACCTAATGTCCACCACTGAACAGTGACAATGTCCACCACTGAAGAGTGACATAATGTCCGCCACTGAACAGCGACATAATGTCCACCACTGAACAGCGACATAATGTCCACCACTGAAGAGTGACATAATGTCCACCACTGAAGAGCGACATAATGTCCACCACTGAACAGCGACATAATGTCCACCACTGAAGAGTGACATAATGTCCACCACTGAAGAGTGACATAATGTCCACCACTGAACAGCGACATAATGTCCACCACTGAACAGCGACATAATGTCCACCACTGAACAGCGACATAATGTCCACCACTGAAGAGTGGCAATGTCCACCACTGAAGAGTGACAATGTCCACCACTGAACAGTGACATAATGTCCGCCACTGAAGAGTGACAATGTCCGCCACTGAACAGTGACATAATGTCCGCCACTGAACAGTGACAATATCCACCACTGAAGAGCGACATAATGTCCACCACTGAAGAGCGACATAATATCCACCACAGATTTAGTAATCGAAAAACAAACATTTAAGGCGATCGTTCATTACGTTCAAACGCAGTGAGAACCTAAAATGAGTTTAGATCATTCATTCCATTATTATTGATTGTAATTAAGTAAAATAATCAAATTCAGACCTTGGGCAGCAAAATAAATGTGTATATAAGCACATATGAAATAAATTAATATAATACAGAACGATCAACTAGAAAAAATATCAAAACAAGAAAAATTTCAACTTGTAAAACATTAAATAACAAGTACATACTAAAGGAATAAATAACCATATTTAGCAAGTAAAAACAAAGAAAATATACATCAATAGAAGTAAATAATATGCTGAGAGACTGAAATATTTGCATTACGCTCAGTTTTCATTCTGAATTTTAACTTGAAGCCAATTTTGATTGTTAAATATTTACGCAAAGTGAAACTATTTTTCTAAAAAAAAGACGTTTTGGAACCTACTTCAGCGAACCTACAGCCATCAAACGGAAAACAAATTCGCTAGGCCTCGGAGGAGAAGCTCCTCACTAAGTAACTCATGAATATGGTTTACGTAGTGCATGATTTGCTATTTCTTGTAAAAAAATAGTAGCAACATCATCAATAAATTATGTGTGCCGGCACATTGAGATGATGAAACAGATGAAGCCTGCTCGGTTTTCCTTGCAAATGAGAACACGCTAGAAAATTTCAAAATGAACGTCTTTTAGATTCCTTTCCTCAATTACCTTTGTCACTAACTTGCTTCCCAAATTGCAATTTCTGCGTACTAGAATTCAAATTAATTTAAGTGTGAACTATCGGTGACTGAAGAAACTTTTCTAGTATTCTCTCTTTCTTCTCTCAAACAAATTCGACACATCCCGCTCTATACAAACAAGAAACACTGATTTTCGAATACAGATGCACATCGTTCATCAAACAAGCATTGATAAGTTTTACTCGAGATTACAGGCACTGAATGAAAAATGGCACCCGATTCAGAGCTAACCCTCTGAGCAAAATTTGACATCTTAGCAACACCAAAAGTGACTCAAAATTATCATTATTATTGCTATCCTATGGAGCAGCGCTCTTATGTAATCTTTGGATCTAGGATCTACGCAAATACACAGAATAATTCACCGCCACACCACACTCCTCTATGATACCATTGTCTTGATAGCAAACATGAATAAATCATGTCGTATATTCGACGGCAACCAAGGTGATACTACACGAAAGAGCCTCCAGAACGGCAGATAGAACGGGACTCAAGAATCGTTCTCTAAAATAGAACAACGATGAACTGAAACTTAGCTTCCGCCATTATGCATCAGAACCCAAGGTACAGTGTAGAGCACCTTACTATCACATACAGAGAGACACATACCTTTGCAGTTCCAATCATGCATCTCATTATTTAAAAGAGTGAAGACTGAACGAAGCACCGTTAAAACTCTGGATTTATGATCATAGCCGTGTATGCGTGAGTCAAATACCCCCACAGTCACATTAGACATTCAGCAAGCGGTATTCATCGCACATATTAAAGTTGCCAATCGCACAACAAGGACCATTTTTGCGTCATAAAGTTTGATCACAAATGACGCATAAGAAGAGTTAATATTTGAACTCCACTCGCAGCAGACGAGTAACCCTAATATATTTTCCAATATCAATTTCTTTTCGCAAGATGCAAGTTATTTGAGGACCTTTCACGCAACCTAAGAATAATTTCGTTAACACTAAATTCCTTGGCAATACGGAACTGCATATCAAGTGACATGTGCGTCTGAGCCACACAGAAGTGCTTTGATCCTGGTAACTCGAGCTTTCTAACGCACAGTTGTGACTTTAAAATATAACGACATACGCCGGCAAGTCGCGGCCTAATTGCACACATAATCAGAATAACAAAAACATCTGATGGTGTTTCTACACCTAACAATACGTCTGTTTTCAAATCAAGGATAGTAAACTTAAGTTTACAGTAGTAATAGTGTATTTTGTGCCCAACACTTGAGTCATAATCAGAGAGGTAAAATAAACCTTACTGCCTTCATACTGACGATTATTCAAACAGAATAAACCAGGCAGGTCTTTTGCGGGGCTAAAGAGGGAAACGATACGTACTTATAAGTTAACATTTTTAACACCCACTTGCTCCGCACAATTCTATTCGAAAATTCTACTAAAAAATATACGTACATCTAATCGTAAGAGGTCAGCTGAATTTGTAGATGACTCAATCGTATTGTTATCACACTATAAATGTTCAGAAAACTGTGTACTGCACCCATGGCTGCACACATTCACGGTTTGTACAGCATCGCTCAATGCTTGAAAGCGTGCCAAATTCAAGCAAAGAATAAGTTTCAAATAATGAAAAGAATGACTGACATCATGGTCCTGGGACGTTATCAGTCAATGTTTTGTTGAAAGATCCCTTCATCGAAACTTAATCAAGCACTGGCTGACTAGAAAATGAAAAACCCAATTCAAAAAGCAGTTCTCTCTAGTTGCCGGCACCGTAAATGACTTAACTGTTTTACCCACAGAAACCAATACTACAGTGTAACTCCAAAAACTGAGAAAACTCACAATGTTAAGAGACACGAAACTGAGAGAAGTCATGAAACTGGGAGGGCTACCACTGCCATCTGTTGGAATGTGTGTTAAGTTGACGTTGCCTGCTCAGGTCTTTAATAAAGGATTCAAATCCTTTATTGTTCACAAGTTTGTTTTTTTGTAACTTTTGGCATTTCATCTACTTGTTGGCATATTTTTTATATTTGTGTTTAAAATAATTAGTATGTACGTTACGATTACATATTTACAAACAGTTGTAGTTTACCTTTAATCCGAATTTTGGCAAAAATTTGTTCCCTATTAGAAAGAAAACTACATTATCGGCTAAACTGATGCAATTATTTGTCGTCATGAAACTGAGAGGCCCTGTCAGTTTCATGGTAAACCTTTTCTCTCAGTTGTAGGAGTTTGACTGTACTTCAACTGAGGACGTTATCTTCAATAGGATATCCTCCTTTAAAGCCTAGGTCGTTCCAATGCACTGAATTGCCAGTTGTACAGCCACTATGCACCAAGTGAAACACCAAATTTACACTGAGCAATAATAAAACTAAGATAAGACATTCCACTTACCTGTAAAGAACATGTTAACTGAATGAGATCAGTAGCACGAGCAGGAGACATTTCTGTAGTGCTTGCACTGAAGAGCTCTTCGTCATGTTGACGGTCTTCTCTAGCTGGTTTAACTGTACGGGCGCTCGTAAGTGACCCATGCTTCGTCATCTGAACAAAATCAACTCCACTGGGTCGCAAAATGCGTTCCCTAAGACCCCGATCACTCGCTCTTATGGTGTCATCTTCCTTAGCATTCTGATCGCGCAACTCAAGATAACTATTTTCAGTGCTGGTAAAATTGAGCGACTGTGTCTTCCAAGGTTGAGAAGTTGCCAACTTGGATGTTGTGTAAAAGCGGTGCCCGAAACGTGGGTCGTAGTGCGGTAAGAATAATGTTTTTTCCCGCGGTATCAGACTTGATTTTTTGTGCGTGCGTTTGTCACCAGAAGCACAGCACAACACCGCGAAGAACATCAGCAATGCAAGGACGCTTTTCTCCATCACTGGAGCCGGCAACCGTCATCTTCTGACTAGAGAACAATGGTGCCGCCCAGCACCAGCCATTACTGAACTCAAACTCTTTCTAATAAATTATATCACTTTTTACACAAGCCCAAGAGTACGGTAACAACACACGTGAGTTAACTATCCCACATCTCATTCAAAGGGCGGTCAACGCTATAATTGAAACTGGATTAACATTAAAGAGGGAACTTTCAATAATATTTGGGAGAGAGAATGAAGATGTTATACCTACGGAAAAAACACATTCCATTTATTATCGCTGAATAAACAAAAGAAATTAACAAGGAACAATTTTTTTCAGCTATTCAATTGACGTAATTCATGCTATTATTTACGGTGCTCTTTTTCAAATAGAAATAATCGTACCATAATTTTGCAAAAAAAAACTGATTTGCATATAAAAATCCAGTGGGATTAACACACTGTAAACAGAATGGCATCACTCACGCGCAATTATCTTGTGTATCACGGAATTCAAACATTTATTTCCTTGCATTCGAGTGCATCAATTACACATTCAGGGTTTAATTACCGTTTCCGCTTAATTATGACGACAATCGCATCAGTAACAATAAATATTGAGTTCAAGCGGCACAACAAATGGGCCGAATTTTATCGTCTCTGTTGGCACAGCTCACTGAACGAGGCAGCAGCTCACTGAACGAGGCAGCAGCTCACTGAACGAGACAGCAGCTCACTGAACGAGGCAGCAGCTCACTGAACGAGACAGCAGCTCACTGAACGAGACAGCAGCTCACTGAACGAGACAGCAGCTCACTGAACGAGACAGCACAACCATCTTAAAGGCATGGAAAGATCAAGTGAAAACACCAAAGAAATAAAACTTAGGACAGTAGCGCATGAAGGCGATGTAAAAGTCACTAACGACAGGAAGACACAGTAGAGAAACAAACAAGATAAGGCCTTCACGCTAGATCTTCCACAGCCCCAAGTCCCATGTATTGCAGACTGCAAACACAATTCCTCTAGAGCTGTTCATGAACTGTTTCCTAACTGCTATACTGGTAACTATTTCATTACTCAATTTTTCACCAATGCGATATAGTCGCGTTGTCTTTGTCAGAACAGTTACGAAGATTTTGTTCACTAAATACTATTGAAGTAATGGCGAAGAAATTTTCAAATTTCGGTCTAAACGTTTCTTATAGTTAAAACTACACTACACGCTAAAATGAAACATTTAAAACCATCTACTAACAATGTAAAGTTATAATTTTACACAAGGAAACAAAAGAAATGTTTGCAGAGGGCCAAGAAAGAGAAAGTTGCTGGCCTCTGTAGCCTCGATGAATACGAAGACAAGCATTGTTTAAATGCTAGTTGCACTTTCTAACCCATCAATAACTTGATAAACAGAAACAACAGCACAAAAGAATGAAGGTGAACACTAACAGAAGCTCACCTACACTACACAAACGGTAGCAAGCTTTTGGAAATGACTCCAGCTGTTCAGAAAGTTACACAGGTTTGAATATATTTGAGGTTCAATTATTTATTTGTTCAATCTTGTAAAGTGCACACACTGACGCGCAATTATCTTGAATAATCTTCCAATAACACGCGTTACACAAAGCCGACACCGAGTTTTGCAATCACTGAACTCACAATCAACGGAACGTTCATATTCTCGAAGCTATTCTTAGAACTGGCCCTCGTCCCGTGTACTTTACTTCTTTATCAGAAAGCGGAAGTGTGAAACTGCACAACTGCATCCCACGAAACCTTGTCTCCGGTCCACATGCCTGCAATAGCAGCTGCAAACACTTCTGAACACCTGCTTCAGTACAGCACAAGTGAGCATTAACTGATATCCCTCGCCAGTAAAGGATAGTCCATTTCTCATGTCAGATGCACGGAAAGCTTAATTTTACGCACTGCAGAGTAAACAAAAAGGATGTCAATACTTGCCATGCATGCTTCATAAATTGAATTGCTACGTCCTGTACATCTAGAACGCAGCTATTTGATTTTCAGGTCTCTAAATACTGTACAGAGGTAAAAGAGTTTATAGATTAATTTAGAGAAAATATTAAGACTGAGACATTTACGACTTTTGTACGTACTAATATTCAACATTTTCAGAAATATTCATCAAAACTAGAAACGAATATGGAATAATTTCCTACGTAAGCAAAATAATGAAAACAACTACTGGGAGTGCACTGCATGCTCCAAATAGAGATCAAAGCACTTGTATTTTATTTACTAAAAATAGAAATCAATTTTACATTGGAAGTAATCTAATAAGATATAGTTTTACTCCCAGCTTTGACACCTTCATATTAAACTTACTTTTCATCACTACAGAGCAAATATGTATTTAGAACGCATTATTAAATGCAGATGTACTTATGACAACATGCAATAGTTTCGGTTAATATCAAAACTCCACGGACACTTCAGATCAGTAATGTTATGCTTTAAAGCAGTGATCCACGGACCGGTACTGGTCCGTGGATCAAATGGTACCGGACCGCACAAGATATATTTAATTATTTCCATTTTAATTACTGTGATTTTTTCCCTCGGGGTAGTGCGACTTTCCATGGACGAGATTAATCTGGCTGTGGTAAAATTATCAAACGTTGACCGGTACGCAGTGATGAAAATATTGGGGACCATTGCTCTAATTAAAGGATACCCTCTGTGACACTAACCCGTAACCCCACAGCCGAATTCAACACAGCCTTTTTCATGAACGAAAGAAACTTTATTCCAATCCGGTATACATGATATATAGATTAATTTTTAAAACCTTAATGCTAACATGTTAGACCTAGTGATCAAGCTTCCAGCGACTGTGCTAAGACCCCTACTGTAAATGTTGGAAATGCTGATCGAGTTTAATATAAATAAAATAAATAATTTCATCACCGCCCACACACAGAATGAATTCGAGTGATAAATGAGAAGAGACTAACTCTGAAGTCCTCTTCATAAAAATGTATACATGAAATTAAATTCTAACCAAAGTTGACAGGGGTAACAAGTTGACACACCTCAATCAGTTTTTTTTTCTATGTACGTACTTGTATGTAAACAACAAGAAGTAAACATCGTACAACCATCACACAAAAATGTTCAACCTAAAAATAAATAACGGGACCATTAATCGAGTGTCAGAACTAGATGGTTACAACCATCGATAAATTCTTTATAACATAAAAATTTCTAAGTCTTGACTGATCACAAAAAGCCTGACGTCAAATTTGTCCTTTACTATCTTTTGATAAATTCAGAACTAAAGTATTGAACATTTCTCCAGCAAATTTTCTTGTTCAAAAAATACATGCAAGGAATTTTGCGACAAAACTTTACAGTTAAGTTTCAGGTGCACTTAAAAGAAGTGGACTACAAACGAGCGGAATTGCAAGATAAGTTTGGAGTCTTTAGTGGCAAACCTCAGCAAAGCTTCCAGCATCAAGTCAAACCTCTGCAACCTAAGCACTTGAACAGCTTTTTATCATCATTAAGATAGCTGACGCAGTCACTGAAAAAGTTGAAGTCAGACGTTCATATCACGGACTTTACGACCTTGGACTTGATGAAGACGGGGCTGCTATGTTTGATTAAGCACTAGAATCAAACCCCGAGGCTATTTTTGATGCATGTATGCCAGATCTAGTTTATGAAAAATAGATCAGATACACTTCTTTAGTACCGGTATTTCCATCACTGACTTCTCTTCTTGTTTAAAACTACATAGCGGAGCTCCTCAAAGCATCATTTCCTAATTGAAAACACGTATTCGAAAAAAATTCCCAGCAAAAGAGTCACATTTTTCAAGCAGTGTCGTGCGCAATGTTAGCGTAACAGCACGCATGGAGTCGATGTCTTCGTAAATGACTTTAGTAGACCAGCTCTAGGCGATCTATTCTTGCCACCGCCTGCACTGCAGCGTTCAGGCACGGCAGACAGCATCTATTTTGTGACCAACCTCATGGCAACTCAAGGTCGCTGTGATGACGCGTTCCAGGTGATACACATCTACACTTGCGCCATGTTCACCAGTGGTAACAAATTACTGTCTGCTATTAACACGTTTGTTGCGATGCAACCCACCGGTGGGTCACTCAGGTTAGGTTCTGTAATTTTTTCAAAGCTTTCTAGTGACTGTATGTACAAAGTAAAGATTTGCACCAGCTAGGCAATTGCAACAAACGTGTTAAACATCCTTCACTTCATTTTTCGCATGCAGGTTCCTTCATATTCGTGCTTTCATTTATTAACATTCTTAAGCTCGGATGCAGTAGAAAAAAGTTAAGATGTCTCTCGTTGACTGCAAGCCTGCTTTTGTAATAGAAATTAATTTTATAATAAAAATTATTCGGAAGTATCAGAATAACTATACAATTCTGGTACTTTCTTTCCGATACCTAACCTTCGCTAGTTCTTATACTTCCGATACCTGAAGCTTCGCTAGTTCTTATACTTCCGATACCTGAAGCTTCGCTAGTTCTTATACTTCCGATACCTGAAGCTTCGCTAGTTCTTATACTTCCAATACCTGAAGCTTCGCTAGTTCTTATACTTCCGATACCTAAAGCTTCGCTAGTTCTTATACTTCCGATACCTGAAGCTTCGCTAGTTCTTATACTTCCAATACCTGAAGCTTCGCTAGTTCTTATACTTCCGATACCTAAAGCTTCGCTAGTTCTTATACTTCCGATACCTGAAGCTTCGCTAGTTCTTATACTTCCGATACCTAAAGCTTCGCTAGTTCTTATACTTCCGATACCTGAAGCTTCGCTAGTTCTTATACTTCCGATACCTAAAGCTTCGCTAGTTCTTATACTTCCGATACCTAAAGCTTCGCTAGTTCTTATACTCCGCCTACGACGCTAATGGCTAAAAAATGTTTTGAATTTGTAACCCAAATCCAGTTATTAGCTTATGGATACATAGAACAGTTAAAGTATGTAAAAATGTTAACTGTTAAAAACTTGAAGGACCTATGATCTGATGTACTAAGCATATAATAATTATACTATAATTAATGAATTTTTAGTTCAATATTTAATTATCAATGACCTAACCTTTGTTCTTACTGAGGTAAAGGTAAAAAATGCAGATGCTTGAATTAAGTTCTACGTGGGAATCGGTATAGGTATTTGGGCTTCACAAAATCAAGTAAAGAATGAAAATTGCGCCATGAAACGAACACAAAGGGAAACAAATGCTAGAATGTATATATTTTGAAACAAAAACTCCTTTTTCGTTCTTCAATCTATTTCGCTGTAATTAAATTTGCTAATATCAGATCATTTTGCAGCATAACTATACATGTACATTACTTTTAAATTCTACATACAATACCACCACGTACCAGAATTGCAACACGATCAGTACATCTACAAAACTAAGCAACGAATCAGCTTAGGCAGAAACAATATATAGTATTTGCCAAGCAATAAAATTCAGTTTTAAATAAAAAAATGAGCTAGGAGAGTAAAATAAATCAACACAAGAAATTACCATGGAATGGAACGTCTAATCAAATAAGCGACAAGACAATTTACCTAGCAATACATATAATTACGCACACTCCCGGCAGGACAATCACGGCTTCCTTGAGGTTAGTCTACTGGGTTTGTTTTCATCTCAGTTGCAACAGATTGTGGCAACACGAACGAGCAGTTTGGTCAATTTTCATACAGGGTGTGACAACATAACTTCCTTTTTTCATAACTTTTTGAAAGACAAAAAAGGAAGTTATTCTGCCGCACCCTGTATATCTACCCAAGTCCCAGGGCAAGTTTTCTATTTGAGGAAACGTAGTTGTTCTCATAATTGAGAAGGGAAGCAATGAAGATCTATTTATTGATGAAATAGACTTGAGTAAGCAGTAGTTTGTGTGAGATCTGACAGGTTTTGAGATGTGAATGAAAACACTACACTATGAACTGAAACAAAAGAAAGATCCATTCACGAGGTTTCAAACCTAGATCAATGTAACCTCAATGCAGGTCTAAATTAGATGGGTTTCTATTCCATCCAATCACTTTCAATACTAATAAAAGAAATATGTAATCATCTTTAACACTAACAAAAGAATGCAATAATCTTCAACACTAACAAAAAGAAAACAAGCCTCAACCAGTTTCTCCATGTCGAATGAGAAACGGTTTTGCTATTTTGCACATTTGATGCCAATAACTACGCAGATCCAGTTTTTACAGCCCAAATACAAGTAATATTATAGGCATATAGGATTTATCCACTACATTTACGGATTGAAGTGCTACCACAGACAGAGAAAATCTCAACAAATCTAAAAATTAAAAAAAAAATAGCCATGAATTACTGAAGACACATGCACAGAAGACTAGTTGCATGAGATGCAAGTTTCTAACTATAGAGAACATAAGGTAAGGTAAGATATTAAGTTAAGGTAAGGTAAGATATTAAGTAAAGCTAAGGTAAGATGTAAAGTAAAGTTAAGGTAAGGTAAGATATTAAGTTAAGGTAAGGTAAGATATTAAGTAAAGCTAAGGTAAGATGTAAAGTAAAGTAAAGCTAAGGTAAGATGTAAAGTAAAGTAAAGCTAAGGTAAGATGTAAAGTAAAGTTAAGGTAAGGTATTAAGTAAAGCTAAGGTATGATGTAAAGCAATGTTAGAACTCAGGTAAAATTTAAAATTTGAGTATAGGTTAGAATAAAGCCAAGGTTAGAATGAGAGGTAATCTTAGAATTAAAGCCAAGAGCATAATGGAATTCAAGAGCATAATGGAAACTAAGAGCATAATGGAAACTAAGAGCATAATAGAAACTAAGAGCATAATGGAAACTAAGAGCATAATGGAAACTAAGAGCATAATGGAAACTAAGAGCATAATGGAAACTAAGAGCATAATGGAAACTAAGAGCAAAATGGAAACTAAGAGCAAAATGGAAACTAAGAGCAAAATGGAAGCTTGGGACAGGATGGAAGCTTAACATACACAAATGAAGGATGTCAGGATTGGTATTAACTCCAGGGATTAAGCTGTCAATACAATATTGGGACTCAATTATACTTGAGGCCATGGTTGAAGTGCAGCTTAGGTAGAGATAGAGTTTTATTCTAAAATCAAGATGAGGATACAATTAGAACTTACCAAAGTTATTAAAGCAATAATTATGAGCTTGATAAACTAGATCAGAGTCCTGCATGATACATTGAGGTGAGATTACAAGACTCACCCCAACATCACCACCAGAAATAATCAAAACAAAAGGGATGGGATAATTTATACCTATGATTGTTCATCAAAAAAATAATATGAGGCCTAATTTATAACTAGTATGATAGTTATTATAAAACTAGTATGATAGTTACCTTAAAACTAGTATGATAGTCACTTTAAAACTAGTGTGATAATCACTTTAAAACTAGCATGATAGTTAATTTAAAATTAGTATAGTAGTTAATTTAAAACTAGTCTAATAGTTGATTCAAAACTAGTATAATAGTTAATTTGAAACTAGTATGAAAGTTCATAATAAATTAGTTAGAATTTAATGCTTAAACTCAATATAACTGAAATTAACAGATGACTAAGTCAGTAAATGGAAAAATTAAAATTAAGGATATTTTTAAAGAGAAACTTATGGTGTGAGTTTAAAATTAAAGTTATATTACAAAAAATTAAATAAATAAAATGTGTTACTATAAAAACCTTGCTGAAGTTGACTTACAATTGCTAAAATTTGACATCTATTGCTAAATTTCTAAACAATTTCCATATTGTAAATTCATGGATCAAAAAAATTTAAATAATTAAAAATGAATGAGTCATTTAATTCAGTTCAACAGTGTATTTCTGAATTTATTCTGAAAGTTTGAATGTCTTCATAAAACACAATGTTTCAATACCTTAAAATTATCAAGTGATTTTTATTTCAGTTTATAGAAATGCCTCCACCAAAAATTGTCACTGTGTGCCTAAAAATGAAAGTGAGTTTAGGAATCAACAGAGAAACTCATCATACACAAGACAACTCAACTCGCAAACCCACGGTATAATTTGCTAAGAACTTAAAAAATCTAATTTTATTACTTGGTAAATTTGACTTCAACGCCAGCATATTTAACGATATGGAGTTACTTTCATAAGGAAAAAAAGTCAATACTTCTAGGGAACATAAATCGAGAAACATGTTAATCAATGCTTACAAATTAGAAAAAATACACAAGTTCTTAGGAAAGAAGACCCTGCAACTAAGCAAGGAGTTTAGCTGCTGTTGTCGTACTCTAACTGATGAGCGGTGTTTGACAACAAATAATTACACCAGAAGCAGATGTGTAGGATGTTTCTGTACTTTCAAGACTTCTGCCAACGTTGCCAAATAGAAACATTAAAAATAAAAAATGTGCATGCACGAACGCACCCAACAAGCACTCAACTGTTGCGTTCTCTATCTAACATTTGTGAACGGAGACCAATCACATCGCTGCAAACTGATATAGAACACTTTAAAGTAGGTAGAACTAGTGTCACATCAAATCCAACATATACCAAAGAAATTTAATCAAGTAATTTGTTCTTAACACTTGCTTCTGATCTTGGCAACAAGCTTAAGATGAACTGTAATCTCCAGTAAAAGAGTACGCATCACCCCTACTCGCACAAAGCCTTCTGGCCAACTGCGGACCGTGCAATCTTGCAGACTGCAGAGTCAATGTGCAGTACGGTCTACTAATCAACTTCGCTCATCCGCTTTACATGCAGTGAGTAGAGATGCCAGACTGGTGCAACAGGCACATGCCGAGGGCTCTCACGAGCGATTCATTCTACCCTAAAACACAATACGGACTGATTGTAACCTGTACTTTCAATACAAGAATTTTCCAATATGTGTTTACATACTCCTAATTTTTACTTTGTTGGATCAATAAATTAACTTTTCTCGTATTGTAAAATAAAATATTAGTTGGAAAACCCTCAAGAAGGGAGAATGACGACTTGGAAAATTGGTTTCTCATGAGGAAATTATTCAGAAGTTTAAGGTTAGGCTTTTTTGGGATTATTTTCTTATTTACATTTTTTAGCCTACGTTGGATACTTAACCTTCTTCTTACAGAGGTACATTGGTCCTTACGTATTATCGGGAGGACCTTTGATTTTTACTTTTTCTTTTTTTTCACAGGGTTTGTTGGCAATAGCTCGGTCACAATTTTTCCAGTCATTTATTTCTGGTTAGAGTTGTCAATATATTGATCTATGGACTAGAAGTTATCGTAAATAATTTCTTATTTATTTCATCTCTCCTTTTAGGTAATATAATATCAATAATCTTCCACAGATTACAATAGAGTTCTAACAGCAGCCATACCAAACATAAAGGGTTGCTCTTCCGAGCAAATTGCGTTTGATTTAATCATGGCTTGCCTTGCATACCACTCTATGTATTAAAGTTACCCTAAATCACACATTATATTCCCTGAAATTCTTTCAATTTCTCACTTTGGTTGAACTCCCTCGAAGTTCATCAAAGTTCATCCTACTTCATGGGGTAAGAATGACTGTACTAGAATTTTTCCCGTATTGAACGCCAGATTACACATAACTAACACACTTAGCCCCTGACTTTTGTGTTAACGGTTCAGATTTTGTGCCTAATTTTGATTGTAATATAATCACTCATCAGCAAATTTTGAACAAACTATGCTACATGTACATAAGGTCACAGTATCTGCCACTACGTTGTACAGTATATATATATACGCACACACATCTTCATTTTGAACGAAGCTATCCATAGAAATACTTTCTTACTTTTTACAAAAAACGAAATATTTGTAGCCGGCCTTATAGAATTTGAGGAATTTACAAAATAGTGAAAACGGAGTTTAAATTCTGCATCTTAAACTATTATTACTGGTTATTAAACATACATTTTGCAAAATATGACTTACAAACGGGTTCTGGTATGCATGAGAAGCTTGGTCTCATGTTAAAGAAAAAAAAGATGTAAACATTTAAACTGCTAGGGATTTTAACAGTCAGAGTTCCACATTCCTCGCCAATCTGCCCGTGTGACCTGACTCGAGGAGAATAAAAAACTGTGGTTTTTGGACTCTGCTTTTCTTGTTCTTAAGCAAGGTAAATGCATGGTCTTCAGATCTTTATGAGGTAAATTTGGCCCGTCCAAATCTTCAGGAGGTAAATGTTCCACAGCCAGTAGAGCACGTACAGCGAATACAGCTTACAGCTTCAGCGAGTAGACTGCATACAGCTCACAGCGAGTAGACTGCATACAGCTCACAGCGAGTAGACTGCATACAGCTCACAGCGAGTAGAGTCAGGCAGGTTCTCCCAGGTCAATGGAATTCTCCATAACACGTATGGTTAAGGTCTGATGAAAGTATTTTATTTATAGATCAAATCATGAAGTGCGTGAGATGTTGGCATAGCACTACGCGCTTGTTGAGAATACGCCAATGGCTAGTGTTAATCAATATAAAAATAGGACGATAATTTGTGCTTAATACAAGTGTTTTGATTGTAAAAAGGTATTAAATTTGATGGTGGTTTTAGTCTTATTTTTTGAGGTAAAAATGAAGACATATTTTAATACTCTTAAATTCAAGGTATTTAAAGTGGTAGCTACTGCTATAAAGACTTAAACTGGCATTTATACACTCGAAGATTCTTGACAGGTTAGTCTCTCAAAAAGGTATTGGGATTTCAATATTTTATGCAACAAGATTATCACAATAAATATTTTGTTCTACCCATCACGTGCTTGACTGTTATATTATTTAGCGTTTTTGCAATATCATGTACATTTAATTTCAATTAAGGACTTGCTTTGCACTGTAAGGGTGACTATCTGGTTGTAAATAATTTTATGATACATAGTAACTGCAAAGATTTGCCAAAGATTGAGCCTTTCTAAGTGAAGATTTTTTTCCAATAAATCAGTTTTAGTGAAATAAATTGGCTTAGGATTTTTACACTTTCAAACTCACTGAATATTTGAACACTTTTCGGAGAAATATTGAGCATCTTCCTTGATTCATCTCAGAGAAGTCCATTTGACTCAATAAATATTTCTTTCAACATCCTAATTTCTTATTGAGAAGCTCTGAATTTCTTAAGGATGTGATGATGTATTTACTCTCAAACGTTGTAAAAAAATTACCACAAAAATACTTCACTGTTAAGGAACAGATAAACTTCATCAAAAGTGAATTTAAAAGTGTTTATTATAGGTTTATGAGCTGTTGCATTACTTCCCTACAATAAGCACAATAAGCTTGAGTAAGTGAGGTAATCGAGCCTCTTTTATTGGGTGTTTATTTATAACAAAAACCAGAACTTGAATGGGAACCTAAAACTGATCGAGTAAGAACAAAGATCTGTACATGCGTTAGCTATTCCTCACTGCCGGGCAATTTTTGTTGTTGTATATGAAAAATGTCGAATTTTTCTAACATTTGAGGGCTAGTCCCTTGTAGTATTTATTCCTATTTTTTACTATTTAGTTATTTGTTCAATTTCAGGTATGAGATTAGTTTTCTCACGTTCATTCCAATGTTAATTTATTATATGTTTCAGGGCTATATTTGTAATTTCCTTTGCAAATTATATTAATGAATAAAGTAACAATTTTTTTATAAAATATTATTTGGAATTCGCATCATTTATCCTTGGGCAAAATATAAATTTCAGGGGGTGCGAGGTTCGAATAAAATTTCTTTAGGGGTGCGGAGCGAAAAAAAGGTTAGGAAACCTTTGCCTTAGAGGCATTAACGGCCTTAAGGCCATTCTAGGCCTTAGAACTACACCTGGCCTTATAGCCATGCCAGACCATAATGTTACAAGTCTTTACTGTTATAGGCTTATGTAGACATTATTAATGATTAAGACTGCCAGCCTGCAGGTAAGAGAAACTCCAAAGTAACCTCAATGATAAGTGTACTCTATTGATTAATGTTCCACAGTAAATACGATGTGATCATAATCTGATGATGTACAAGTACGATAAAAAAAACACAAACACTATCAGTATGAAACTTTTATTGCATAACCTGTGAGGTTTTGCCGACTGCTAAACGGATTAGGCGCAGAGCACACATGTTTCATAGAGCATTTTATCTCGTCCACATGTTATACACGAAGCCTTATAATTAAACTTCAGTAAAGCAAAAAGTTGGATTTTGATACGAATTGGTGTACAAACGAACATTCATTTTCATGTATGAACTTGCAATCCAGAATCTTCCAGTGTTTTAGAAAATGAAACATTTGCATTCAATAGGCGAACAAAAATGTCGTGACGAAACACGTCTTGGAGCCATTTCTGCTCAGTAGCTCATGTTTGCAGGCCTAGCTTTGCATCATTTCATTCATCTGTTTATGTAAATGTTTGATTCGAGTAAGTCTTAAGAGAAATTTCTTCCATTTCAGTGTATATTTTATACAGGAGGCATACAAGAAGTTTTCATCCGTACCGTTTAATAAAAATGGAAATAAGGTTAAAAACTCCTTGAAAAATCATGGCTTATGGATACAACTCACATGTTATCACTTTTTGCTTGTGATCAAAAACCATCACTGAATGAAGAAAAGTTCAGCTGAATTGCAACTTTTACGTGAATGAGAGCTAAAAACAGATAGAAAGATCGCCAGGAAGTCCATCAACATCACAAATTTTTGTACTTGTCTGCAAGTTGACGTTCACATTCCACGGCTTCACAATGAACTCGTCTCGCTCCACTGAGTCGTGCGCCCAGAACACCAGCTGTGGAGAGACAGATGGTGTCATGTAGTTGTAAATACTTGTCTCTGAGATGGTGTCATGTATTTTCAGTTGTAAATACTTGTCTCTGAGATGGTGTCATGTATTTTCAGTTGTAAATACTTGTCTCTGAGATGGTGTCATGTATTTTCAGTTGTAAATACTTGTCTCTGAGATGGTGTCATGTATTTTCAGTTATAAATACTTGTCTCTGAGATGGTGTCATGTATTTTCAGCTATAAATACTAGTCTCTGAGATGGTGTTAGGTATTTACAGTTGTACATACTTGTCTCTGAGATGGTGTTATGTATTTTCAGTTGTAAATACTTGTCTCTGAGATGGTGTCATGTTTTTTCAGTCGTAAATACTTGTCTCTGAGATGGTGTTATGTATTTTCAGTTATAAATACTTGTCTCTGAGATGGTGTTATGTATTTTCAGTTGTAAATACTTGTTTCTGAGATGGTGTCATGTATTTTCAGTTGTAAATACTAGTCTTTGAGATGGTGTCATGTATTTTCAGTTATAAATACTTGTCTCTGAGATGGTGTTATCATGCATTTTCAGTTATAAATACTCGTCTCTGAGATGGTGTCTTGTATTTTCAGTTATAAATACTCGTCTCTGAGATGGCATCATATATTTTCAGTTATAAATACTTGTCTCTGAGATGGTGTCATGTATTTTCAGCTATAAATACTAGTCTCTGAGATGGTGTTATGTATTTACAGTTGTAAATACTTGTCTCTGAGATGGTGTTATGTATTTTCAGTTGTAAATACTTGTCTCTGAGATGGTGTCATATATTTTCAGCTATAAATACTCGTCTCTGAGCTGGTGCCATGTATTTTTATTTATAAATATTTGTTCCCGAACTGGTGCTGAGTATTTTCTCTAGTGATTATTTGTTTTTAAGCTGGCGTTGAGTATTTTCATTTCTAAATATTTATCCCTGAACGGAGTATTTTCTGGAATGATTATATGTTCCTAAACAGATACTAAGTATTTTTCTTTGTTAATATTAATTCCTGAGCAGGTGTTCAGTATTTCCAGTAGTAATTATTTAGTCCTGATTAACAAGACCTGACTAGTCAGAGAGCCGATACCTACAGTGGGTACCAAGAATTTTATGATGGTACAGGGATGCAGGAATACAAACACTAGAGTAAAATGTCTGAGACGGTAGAGTGAGGAGAGCAAAATATACGTCAAAATAGTTCCTCTTTAGAGATGGTTAATTGATGCATAATTCATTTTACGGATGAAACCTATAATTTTGAGTCGTAAAAGAAAGTGCAAAAATGAATAAGTTAAATTTAGAGTTTGATAACACGGAGAATTATTAACAACACAAATTTTGAAAATGAGACTCTAAAACATGTTTCCAGTACACAAATTTTGACAAATGAAATGAAATTAAGATAACTCACTATTAATAACCGTGAATGCATAGAGTTTAATAATGCTTCAAAAATAAATGCATCAGAAAAATACAAGGGAACAGCTGCAAAAGTTAGAGATTAATTTTTGAAAAATAAAGCAGTTACTTGTCCCAACGGCTGGACGAACGCCAGCAGTCGATATTTAGCGACAAAAAAATCATTATGAAACCTTGTGATGGAATTTAAAATGAATTTGTTGACTGGCGTGTAAAGTTTGAACAAAAGTTGACTGGATTACATCAGGGAAATTGGGAGCACGTTATTGAATTTGAACATGCAAACAGACGAAAGGAAATTTACTCGAATGTTTTCAAAGCAGGGAAAAATATCATATTTAATGATTCTTTGTGGTAAGAAGGTTAGAAATAACACATTAATTTAATGAGTAGTTAGTCAGGTGAGAGTAAAGACGCGAGGATACATATTTTGTTTCTTTTTTTGGTGGAAGACTGTTGTAATGGTCGGGAAAATGGCTGGTGGAAGACTGTTGTAATGGTCGGGAAAATGGCTGGTGGAAGACTGTTGTAATGGTCGGGAAAATGGCTGGTGGAAGACTGTTGTAATGGTCGAGAAAATGGCTGGTGGAAGACTGTTGTAATGGTCGGGAAAATAGTTGGTGGAAGACTGTTGTAATGGTCGCGAAAATGGCTGGTGGAAGACTGTTTTAATGGTCGGGAAAATGGCTGGTGGAAGACTGCTGTAATGGTCGAGAAAATGAACAATGGAGAGCGTAACGGACGGGTGACATATTGTGAACAAGTTTCTTGCTCCACTCTCTTAACTACATGAAAAATTGAGGGAAGAACTTTGACCATTTGTTCGAAACTTTGCTAAATTGGTACGCAAACTTGAATTAATCTTAGCTAAAAATTAAGAAAACCCTTACACGATCGTAAATTTGAATTTTTAAGGAGCTTATTAATTAATGAGTTGACAATGCAGGAGCTTTTAAAGAAGATTCCATCTGAACATTAGGATTTGAGGGTCACATAACAAAGTCACTGGTAAACTTGCGAACAAGTTAAACAGACACAAACAAAAGAAACAATGAACAAAATAAGTAACGCATGTACGCGATTTACTTTTTTCTGACGACAATGCTTATGAATTTATAAAGTTCCATAAATGCAAAAATCTATGGAATACGAACAGGATCATAATATTTCAATTCATCCACAATAATGCCTTAATCAGGAGACGCATTCGTGCAATGGTGTCTTCAATGAATAAGAAATAAAGATGACATTAATTCTCTGGCCACATCCAGTAAATTGCTCAACCAATGCATATTGTATGACAAATATTTTATTAATTTACGAGTGCAATTATTCTAATAATACTTAATGCAATGCTTTACACTCCGCACGGACAAGCAGCAGCGGGGGAAGTGGTTTCGCTAATGAAGAAGTTCATTAGTGTTAGTTTTAATCCCTGAACAAATGATGTACTTTTAGCTGAAATCTGGACGGGTGGTTGAATATTTTCAATGGAGAAATAATAAAACAGCTTTCATATAAAGTGCAGTGCTTTGAATATTTATAAAATAAATATTAAGTTTATTTAAATGGCAAGTAAGAGAAGATGCTCAATTCAAAAGAATAAGATAATTACCTAAGTCCTGCATTTTTTCAATTTTATGTTTATTGCAGAAGAAGAAAAAAAGATCCGCCGCTGAGGCTCATTTGAATAAACTTTATTGTAAACATGATCACTTTTGCATTTGACTTTGACTTAAGCGTCATCAGTTATTTGATTTTGACTTAAGCGTCATCAGTTATTTGACTGAGTTAAGCATCATCAGTTATTTGACTGAGTTAAACGTCATCAGTTATTTGATTGAGTTAAGCGACATCAGTTATTTGACTGAGTTAAGCGTCATCAGTTATTTGATTGAGTTAAGCGTCATCAGTTATTTGACTGACATAAGCATCATCAGTTATTTGACTGAGTTAAGCATCATCAGTTATTTGACTGAGTTAAGCGTCATCAGTTATTTGACTGAGTTAAGCGCCATCAGTTATTTGACTGAGTTAAGCGTCATCAGTTATTTGACTGAGTTAAGCGTCATCAGTTATTTGACTGAGTTAAGCGCCATCAGTTATTTGATTTTGACTTAATCGTCATCAGTTATTTGACTGAGTTAAGCGTCATCAGTTATTTGACTGAGTTAAGCGTTATCAGTTACTTGACTGAGCTATGTGTCATCAGTTATTTGACTGAGTTAAGCGTCATCAGTTACTTG